>BTHS01001132.1:0-108820 GCA_036184385.1 Tokudaia muenninki
AACCCTAACTAAAAAAAAACCCTAACCCTAACCCTAACCCTAACCCTAACCCTAACCCTAACCCTAACCCTAACCCTAACCCTAACCCCTAACCCTAACCCCTAACCCCTAACCCTAACCCTAACCCTAACCCTAACCCTAACCCTAACCCTAACCCTAACCCTAACCCTAACCCTAACCCTAACCCTAACCCTAACCCTAACCCTAACCCTAACCCTAACCCTAACCCTAACCCCTAACCCTAACCCTAACCCTAACCCTAACCCTAACCCTAACCCTAACCCTAACCCTAACCCTAACCCTAACCCTAACCCTAACCCTAACCCTAACCCTAACCCTAACCCTAACCCTAACCCTAACCCTAACCCTAACCCTAACCCTAACCCTAACCCTAACCCTAACCCTAACCCTAACCCTAACCCTAACCCTAACCCTAACCCTAACCCTAACCCTAACCCTAACCCTAACCCTAACCCTAACCCTAACCCTAACCCTAACCCTAACCCTAACCCCTAACCCTAACCCTAACCCTAACCCTAACCCTAACCCTAACCCTAACCCTAACCCTAACCCTAACCCTAACCCTAACCCTAACCCTAACCCTAACCCTAACCCTAACCCTAACCCTAACCCTAACCCTAACCCTAACCCTAACCCTAACCCTAACCCTAACCCTAACCCTAACCCTAACCCTAACCCTAACCCTAACCCTAACCCTAACCCTAACCCTAACCCTAACCCTAACCCTAACCCTAACCCTAACCCCTAACCCTAACCCTAACCCCTAACCCTAACCCTAACCCTAACCCTAACCCTAACCCTAACCCTAACCCTAACCC
The DNA here is from genome assembly GCA_036184385.1 of Tokudaia muenninki. Classification (NCBI taxonomy): domain Eukaryota; kingdom Metazoa; phylum Chordata; class Mammalia; order Rodentia; family Muridae; genus Tokudaia; species Tokudaia muenninki. The sequence goes on from BTHS01001132.1 coordinate 840, forward strand.
TAACCCTAACCCTAACCCTAACCCTAACCCTAACCCTAACCCTAACCCTAACCCTAACCCCAACCCTAACCCCTAACCCTAGAATTGATTGTTACTAAGTGGTATCAAGAATATTACCATTATACACTGATTAGAATTTTTTAAAAGATTCCCACAATACTTAAGAAGTCCCTACTTCTCAAAGTTTCATCTCCCCCAAGGTCTAAACTGCACACACTCAAAACAAACAAAACCTGACTTGAACTTGTTTTTCCAGGGAAAGAAACACACTACTTTTTAATCTTCTCTAAGTAAAGATTTAATCTATAAGAGTTCTTGTTGATTCACTGAACCTGGGCCTGTGAAATGACTTAAAGTGCAGAAACTGGTGTTGTCAGAAGATACAAATATGATGATCAGGGTTCAATCCTAGAACCCACACAAAAGGGAAAGAATAGAACTTATTCATCTTGCACCATAGCATGCACCCTTACTGTTTCAAGTAATAATAAAAGAAAAATAGGTCATGAAACTTTATACTCATAACACATTACATTCCTACTATACAGTAGCTTATATATTATCCAAAGAGATTGACACATATTATGATAAAATTGTCACTACTAAGGATTACCATTGATAAAGATTTCTGGCTAAAGAATGATCCTAAGTGTCTGTCAGAAACCACCTAGGAGAGGCTAAGGCTAGCAGGTGACTTTGCTGAAGGTGACCCTCCTTTTTGCATGGCCTAAGATAGGTGAGCTCTGAGAGGCCAAGTCCCAAGAGACTTCATCCCAGGATTGCTTCTTGCTGGAGATATGCCTTTCCTGTCACTATTACATCACCTAAGGTTTCCTGGACATTAATTAGCCCACCCTGTTGAGCAGATTTCGTGAAGATTAACATAGAAACGAACTTTCATGAATTAAAACTGTTCAGATGAATTGTTAATTATCTTACAGAATTCCTGACTTGGTTCAAAAAATTTTCAAACTTCTTACTTTCCTTTCTTTTCTCTCTAGTTCAATAAGAGTTAATGAGCTCTGAGCCTCTTTCCTCGGCAGTAAGGGGCTTCTATCTGGCTTGTGTGAGAAAGGAACACTAGCAAATAATCCTTTACTTAATTGCCCACTGCTGAACAGCATGTACTATTCGCAAGGAATTCCAATCTATATTTAAGCACAAATAACAAGAAACAAGCACTTACTAAAGCACAAATAATAAGAGAGTTACAGAGTAAGTATTTAAGTGCAAATAATACGGAAGCAATACTTTCTAAAACACAAATAATAAGAAAGCTAGAGAGGAAGAGACCAGAGCTTATTAAAGTACAACTGATAAGATTACAAGGCCAGAAATCATTCAGTCATTTAGCCTTCATCCAACTCTGTGTTCCAACCCAGAACTGTTCCCCTAAGGGTGGGACAGGCCTCCGGCAAGTGTCTGCACATTTTAAGTTATTTAAATTATCAGTACTTAAAAAATTATTTTAAAAACTATGCCATGCATTGTCCAGGCTTTTCTCAAGGGATGGTTCTTTTGGTGAACCAGCTGTACTGACAGCATCAGCTTGGGACTCTGTCATTTGTTGTAAAAAAAACAAAGGCATCTTTCCCCAAGAAAGGTGAGAACTGCACTGCTACAAACATTCTGTACCTGCATTAGTAAGAATAAATAACTATGCACAGTAGATCAAACACAACCCTGCAAGAAGGAATGGGACTGCTGGAGACATTTCTCCAGGATAAAAGAAAAATGGAAGGAAGCTCTGAGGGAAGCAAAGAGCCTTTGAAGGAATCTTAGAGAAGGTGATTATCAGCAGCATGCCCTGGCTAGGGAGAGATCAAGAATTCAATCCTTTATTCCAACTCTAAGACACTGCAATTCAGGTAGTATTCTAATTTATATTAACTATTGTAGTGTGATAGGTTGGAAATGGTCTCACATCACTGCATTTCATACTAAATTTTTGTTCATACAGTAAGGGAATTTGTTATGATGACTTACAGTCTGTAGTCCAGCTCCCCAACAATGGTCAGCTGTGAATGGGAAGTCCAAGGATCTAGTCAGTTCCACAAGGCTAGTTGTTTTAGCTGGTCTTCTGTAGAAGTAGCTTCCAACAGATGTGCTGGCAAGGAAATGCAAGCAGGTGAAGAATGGATCTTCCTTCTTCCAATGTCTCTCTTGCCTTCCTCCCCTCGATAGGTCCTTCTACTTCCATGTCTTTCTGTTGAAATGTAGATTAGGCATATAAGAGGAAAAAATGCAATATTTGTATTTCTGAGTCTGGCTTATTTTACTTAACATGATCTCAATTTGGCCCCATTTTCCTGCAAAGCTCTATCACAATTTTACTCTTTTTATGGCTGAATAAACTATGCTTCATATACGCAATGGAATTTTATCTCTTCATCTGTTGAGCATCTAGGCTGGGTCCACTTCCTAACTATTGTGAACAGTATAGCAATAAACACAGATGTGAAAATATCTTTGTGAGCCTGGCAGTGGTGGCGCACGCCTTTAATCCCAGCACTTGGGAGGCAGAGGCAGGTGGATTTCTGAGTTCGAGGCCAGCCTGGTCTACTGAGTGAGTTCCAGGACAGCCAGGGCTACACAGAGAAACCCTGTCTTGAAAAACCAAAATAAATAAATAAATAAATAAATAAATAAATAAATAAAAATCTTTGTGGTGCCCTCACTTAGCCTTCTGGGTATATAATAGATTCAGGAGTGGTATAGCTATAGTACAGACACATAGTAGTTTCTTTGGGGTATATTCCATGCTGATGTTCGTAAGGCCTAAATAATTTACACTTGGCGATTTGCATTCAATTCTTTGTTACAAGGAGAGGTTGGGCTGTCAAGGTTTTCGGTTTTTGACAATTTGCATGTGGTACCCTCATAGGCAGTGTATGAAACAGTCTATGACATGTTCCTTAGAAACAGTAGGGTATCCAGCTAGGGGCTGCTGCCCTCCTCAATTTGTAATCCTCCTACTTAACCTTCTTAACAAGGAAAATTCCTACCCTTACAGGAAAGAGGGACTGCATTGGAGAGTGTTAACTAAAAGGGCTATTTACAGAAATGTGAGCTGGGTGACAGGGAGGGAGCAAGGAAGAAACCATACGACAAGTACAATAGGAAGCTATTTTGCACAGTAACTTAAAGCAGGGCATAAACTGATTTTCACAATCATCATAGTTGGACAATTTCACAAGGGCAGGCTAGAAAGATTTTCATACATGCCCCTTACTGGACATTATCCTTAAAATGATAGCCTTGATGTGATAAACCGGTCAAATGATACATGTGAGCTTCCCCAGGTAGGAAGTCGTACCTTCCCTAAATAGGATGCCTCCCCAAGACTGAAAGGGGGAAGACCAAAGGCTGCACCTGTGGATAGGCCGCCTCGTCTGCTCCAGGACAAAACAGAACTACAACTTCAATGGGCAAGTAAGGAGACTGGGAGACAGTTGCTATGCAGTCTACTCTCCCCCACCCCTGCTCCTTCCATCTACGGCACCCACAGGAGGTAAGGGATGAGGGAAGAAGGTACTGTTGAGGTCTGAAGACTATTCCACTGGACAGGTGGGGAAGAAAGGTACAAGTGAAGAGACAACTTGTTCGTATTTCCACTGTTTGTAATTTGTACTGAAATCCATATTGTAGAAAGAGTAGCAGACTGAGATTTGTGCGCACGCATGTGCAAACACTCACTCACACACACACTCACACACACACACACATCAGTTAATTTTAATATGCCTTGACTACCTTAAAGGCTGAGTGTTTCTAATCCTTCCCACTGCTAGCAAACACTCCCCTCTGGTACTCCTGAGTTAACTAACTGTGGCACCATGAAAGGTAGCTTGGTCCCCAGTTGAGCTAAGGCTCGGTAGGGCAATGCCCCAAGCCCCTCCACATGTAGAGGACACGACCTGTGGTCACATAGGCTCAAGACAGATCTCCATTTTAACGAGGTACATAAAGGCTTAGAGGACTTAGCCAATAAGTTTTCCTTCCCAGAAACTCCTCCCTGCAAAAGGTATTTAATTTCAGACCCACCACGAGAAGTGGGTTATAGTTTTACACATCCACTTTGCTCCATGACCACAGATGGCCTCTTTTCATCTGAATCTGCCATAGGCGGCGCCAGTCAGACCCTGCTTCCCAGCCCCGGGCTTGGGCCCAAGCTCTGTTCTCAGCTCTTCTATGGCTTACAGCTGTGCTTGGATGTCCAAGAGCCAGAGAACCAGACAGCCCCTGCCTCTGAGCCAGCTCTGGTCCTGCGCCTCAGACTGAGCTTTCCCACACCGGAAGCGGTGTCCTGGGGCTTTCCTATGGCCCCACGCCCACCTGGCCACTGCGTGGGTTAAGCAAACTTCCTGAGTTCCGGCTCTCCGAGCGACCACTCTCTGAGGTGGATCGGTTGCCGGACCCACAACCCCTTTAAATCTTTTAAAATCTAGATTTCATCTCTGTTACCCCAGGCCCAATCGGGGAAGTTGCCCGTGTCCACTTACCCTGATTCTCACATGTCTGTGGGTCTTTAAGTTTGATCTTCTTCCCTTTCAGGGTGATCTGTGCCTCCTTCCTCTCCCAGTTCCCCGCCTGTGCAAATCTCCAAGTCCCGCCTCACTCTACCTGCCCATCCATTGGCCATTGGCTATTTATTGATTGACCAAAAACCAATTGTGCACAAGGGCTTTCAACTGTGGACAAGAGGATTCCTGATTTTGGTAGCTGGATTAGTTCAAAGCATTAGAACCAATCCCCAACAAAAGGTACAGTAAAATGATTTTGGTTAAAAACGTTAACACTCTGGAAGTCTTACTACACCAGTACCATAGTGAAGAAAAGAAACTGGAAGGATTTTTCATTCTTTTTCCATACTTTTTTAATACATCCTCTAACACTCATAACTTGGATTTACCAACCTTAAAACACCTTCTTAGACCCTCAAGCACTTTCTCAGAGCTCATGTATCCTCAGACCTTATATAAACTTTAAACTTTATACTTTTTTTTCTATCCAGTTGTTCATCATGAGACGCAGGTGGTTGATAACTGGAATCAGTTTCTGTAAAGTGAGTTTCTTTAGATAAAGGAATAATAAAAAGTTACTTCTTTCACTTGTAGCCATAGCTGTCCTAGAACTTGCTGTGTGAACTTAGATCGGTCTTGAATTCACAGAGATTCATTCATCTCTGCCCCTGCCTCATAAAGTACTGAGATCTAAGGTGCAAGCCACCACATCAGCCTTCCCTCCAAAATTCAAAAAAGAAAGTGGAAACATTTTTTTACGCAAGGTCTCATACTATATGGCCCAGGCTGGCCTCAAATTTCTGGGTATCTTTCTGCCTCAGAATTGCTAAAAATCGTTTTTATTTCTATCTAAACACTTAATCCAGTGAGACAGCTCCATAAGTAAGGTACTCTATGTTTGACAACCTGAGTTCCATTCCAGAACCCATCTAATAGAAGGGAAGAGTGATTCCCATATGTCATTCTCCGAGTTCAAGTCATGTGCCTCTGTGGAATGTGCTGCCACCCCCTTGCAACTAATTAAATATAAAGTAAAGGGATACGTTACAAATAGTAATAGGTACCATGTAATGTATATGTATATTATACCCTAGGCCTGTTTTTATTGTTAAGTGCCTAGGCTGCCATAGATTGTGTGATCCTCCTGCCTCAGCTAGTGCAGGGATTACAGGTAAGCACCACCATTCCTGCACCACTGTTTCTAAGCTCGAAGCACACTGACCATTCTCAAGGTCTGGAACTGAGGATCAGTGGTTCACTTTACTGAAGGGTAGCATGTGTATACTTTATATATATTGGGTATATTTTTAATATTTATTTTATTTGTATGGGTATTTGAACGCATGTTTGTATACCTCTATGAATGAAAGTGTCTATAGAGACCAGAAGAGGATGTCAGATCCCACATAACTGGAGTTAGAAAGAGTTGTGAGCTGCCATGTGAATGTTAGTTACTGAACCCAGGTCCTCTGCAGAAGCAATAAGTGGTCTTTCCAACCCCTGAAAGATATTTTTGAAACAACACCTTTGGGAAATGCATTTTGTGAATTAACGAACCCATTTGCTCCAGTCATGTTTGCTTGGGGCACCCAGATTCTGTAGCTCTCAACAAAAGAGAGCCACAGAAGGAAACTGTGGGGTGGGTGTCTATCACCTTGCAGGAGAGGCACTGGGGCTGTGGGTCAGAGAAAGACAGCATGCCCAGTGACTGGGCTTTGCTTCCAGTGGCTGGACTTGCACCTGCCTCATGAGATCCCAACATCATTGCTCATACTGTCCCGGGCCATGTATCTTCCAGACACCCTCTCATGTGCTGACCAGCTGAAGTCCACCTTGCAGACCCTTCCAGAAAACTGGGAGACCAGGGATCAGAAGACCCTTTTGACTACTTATCTTTGTGGGCTTGGGGATGGTACCTCACCTCCACCGTGGAAGAGCTGTCAGAGCTCTTCCAAGAGACCTTGGTCTTCCTGTCCTCTTCATCAGCTCCCTGGTTTGTCTCCCTGCCCAGCCTCCTATATAGCACAGTCTCAGGCACAGCAGTGCCAACAAGGCGAATCTGAATTGATGCATTATTTTCTTTTAATTCTTTTTCTTATGCTTTAACTCGAATAATCCCCTATGGATGGGGAACCTCACCCTTAGAATTCTTAAAACTTCTAAACACAGAAGTCACAAGCCATTGTGTACTCTGTTGTTTTGTCTGAAGCCTGGGTAACATTGCTCAGAGAGAGGTAAGGGCACTTCAGATCTGGCACCTCAGGCTTACTGCAGTTACCTTCTTCTTTCTCCTTTCCTCTGAAGGCAAATGAAGATCAGGTAAAAGCGTCAGGGGTGGAGGGCAAACAGGCAGACAACAAGGCTAAACTGGAGACCACACTGCTGGAGGTGACACTGCTGGAGGCCACACTGCTGGAAGAGGCAGCCATCAAGCAAGAACACCTGGAAGAATTAAAGAGAGCTGTGAGGCTGTGGTGAGCAGCCTGCACTGACGGACGGACACTCTGTGGGACCCAGAGCTGTCCCAGCCAAGTTCCTTGGAGCCTGCCTTGTAGCTGTGTATGTGGCTCTCAGGCCTATCCTGTCTTTCTCTGCCAGGGTCAAAGTGGTTCAAGGGCACAGGAGTGCTTGGCTGTAGAGCTATAGCTCTCAGGGACAGTGCAATACAAGACATGGTGTGACATTTAACTCTCTAGTCACCATTGGCATAGGAGGGGCCAGATGAGCCACCAAGCAGGAGTCACCAAGGGACCCACCTCCTCAGTGTTGTTTTCCTGCCAGTTGCTGACTCCCCATAACTGTGCTCACCTCTAGGATTCTGTGGTCTCAGAAGGCGCAGGAAGCTGTAATGTCACTGGAGCTTTGTGTAGCCTAGGTTGTTCATGTGCATCCCTTCAGTCCCTGTGGTGGAGCGACATGCTCTGACTGAATCTGTTGAGGTAGCCTCAGGTGGCTGATTCAGGGAATTACTGCTGCTGGATAGTGATCAGTCTATATCCCTCTCACTGCAGAGTATTCCCAGTGTGACCTGTCAGGGCGACATGCTGAATGTGGAATCAAAGCCAGGTGACTAGCGTGACAGTGTGGTACTGCATAAACTTCAGAAGGACATCCAGTCAGAAGTAGCAGAAGCCACTGTCCCTGGGAGGCCAGGCGCCGAGCTTCAGCCCAAGATGGCTGATGTGATCCTGCCCTCAGAGGTACTGAAGGATACAGCACCTGTACTGGAAGGTTTGAAGGTAACCTATATGACCAGGAGAGGAGCAATGCCTGCTCTTCCATAAGACCCAGATTTGATTCTCAGCACCCACATAGTAGCTCACAACTGTCTATAACTCCAGTCCAGGGGAACAAATGCCCCCTTCTATAGTCTCCTCAGGAATAAGGCAGACATGTGATATATAAACCCATGTAGGCAATACACACCCATGTACATACTCACAAACATTCTTTTAAATATGTGAGATATAGCTGAGGATGTGGTTCCATTAAGGTGCTTACACAGTGTGCTCCTTACATATGTGCTCAGGGCCATAGGCTCAGTGCCCAGTACTACATAACAGAAAATTGTAGCCCTCCATCCAGTGTTGGTGAGGATGTGGAGGGCCTGGAAACCACTTTAATGGTTTTCTAAAGCAGCAAACTTATACCCTATGATCAGCTGTTCTAGGTCTATGCACAGATATTCAGAGCAGCTGCCATTGTAGTTACTGAAAGCCACTAAGAAGGAGAAAGCTGCCATGGGTGTTGCTGTCCAGATTAGAAATCCTTTACCATTGGACATCAATATAGGTGGTGATTTGATGAAAAGAAGTGCAGAACTGGTAATTCATCTCCTGTAATGTTCTAGAAAACAAAGGCTGTCCCATAGAGCAAAAGGCAGGTCAATCTCGCCTAGGGATGGAATTCTGGGGAATATAAGGAAGCATTTTGGGATAGCCAGCATAGTTCAGAGCTGAGTTGCAACTCACTTGAGGCTGTCCTCAAGTGCTTGCCTGTGTGGTGTGAACAGAAAGGCTTCCAACATTTAGGGAAGAACAGAAGCTTTTTGTTCCCTGGACTTAGGTTTATCTACTTGCTCATTTCTTTCCAGGGAGAAGAGATTACCAAGGAGAGAGATTGGCAACTTCAGGGCTGCCTGCTCTAAGCTAAAGGAGCAGGAGAAGTCCCTGACCAAGGAGGAGGAGGAGCTGGAGCTGCTGAAAGACGATGTCCAGGACTACAGTGAGGTGGGTGGACACGCGGTTCAGGGATAGGAACCATTGCAGGTAGCCCTCCATCAACTGCTCAGGGCCCAGGCTGACAGTGGAGAGGGTGGGGAGATGATTGGGACTGTGTGGGTAGATGCCACCCTTGTTGTTGCTAAGTAGAGAGCGATAGCTACCAGAACCCAGGTGTCATGGGGACAGCTTAGCCACTTAATGCTTGATTCGTACTTTCGCTCAGGGCTCTCCACAGTACTTTTTTATCTAGTGGTTGTCCCTCCCTTTCCTCTTTGCCTCCCTCCTTTTCTGTCTTTCATAGTGCTAGATAAGTGTTGTTCCACTAACTACATCCTCAGCCCCAACACACTGTTTTCTACTCTCAGTTAGCAATACCATTATCCCCACTCTGCTGGGAAAGAAGTGATTTAGAGATTATTGCTAAAAACCAATTTCTATTTCTCATCTTCCCTGTGGTAGTCCCCTCTGGCTATGTGACTTCTCCACCAGAAGGTGCCTCATTCCCCTCTGCTCCTCACCCCGCTCTTAGCCTGTGATCTCTGACCCATGTAAAGAAGATGGTGCCTGGGCGTCCTTGAGCCTTTGTATTTATTCATTGCTAACTATGAAGGAATTAGAAATTCAGAGTAGATTTTAAAAATTTGAACTTACAGAAATAAATTAATAAGAATAAATTTGCATGAGAGAAATAAGATTCTCCAATTTGTAAGGTTGAATTCAATTCTTTGGTTTGGTTGATTTCTGTTTTGTGGAGCTGGGGATCGAAGATGGGACCTTGTGCATAGTACCTTGTATCACTGAGCCACATCCCAGCACAAAGTAATGACTTAATTTTTAAGTTCAAATTAATGTAGAGCCCTCCCTCTTTTTGGGGATAAACTTTTTAAATTAGGAATACAGGAGATCAAGAATGAACTTTCAAAGACGGGTGAGGAGAAGTACATAGAAGAATCCACAGCTAGCAAGAGGCTGTCAAAGCGAGTGCAGCAGATGATCGGGCAGATCAATGGTCAGATCACACAGCTGGAGACCACTCAACAGAATGGCAAGCTGGGCCCTGATGAGAGCTCTCCGACAGGGTGAGTGAGCCTCTAATTCCAAAGTATATATCTCCCTTGGCCTCTACTTGTCCTCCTCACCTAGGGCCCGGGGCAGTCAGGATTACAAGAGGTCTTTGCTCTCATTTTTCCTCCCTTCACAGCTCAGTTTCTGCATCTCCATGCTTGTTTTACACGGTAGATCAGAGCTGCCTCTTCCCTGCCTTCCCATGCTTTTGGGCTTTAGTCTTAACCGCACTTGGCTCCTGGTTCTTCAATCTGTCAGGCTTCTCCTGCTTCTTCCCTTTTCTATCCCTGGTATTACAACACCTTTGTGGGCAGTCTGCCTTCCTGAGCAGACACCAGCAAATGGTGAGACACTCCATGCTTTTGTGACCCAGCTATGAGTGGACTTGCCACAAGTCCTGTCTCTACAGTGAGGGCAGGTGGCTACAGCTGGGCTCAGCTTCTCTCTAGGCCCTTAAATTGGTTGTTGGAGGCCTGGAAGGCATGCGCCTAAGGACCCGTGGTGATCCCCACTGTGGGGTATGCACATGTGTGTGGTGCCCACAGAGGCCGAAAGAAAGTGTCAGATCCCCTAGATCTGGAATTACAGACAATTGTGAGCCATCCAACATGGGTTCTGGGAACTGAACTCAAATCTTCTGCAAGTGCAATAATTGCTTTTAACCACTGAGCCATCTCTCCAGCCTCAAGACTTTTTTCAGTGTTATGTGTATGTGTGTGTGTGTGTGTGTATGTGTGTGTGTGTGTGTTTGTATGTATGTATGTATGTATGTGGTATACATGAGCATGTATGTGTGTGTAGAATTTGTATATGTGCTGTATGTGTGTGTGTGCTGGCATGAGCATGTGTGTGAGTGTGGGATTTGTATATGTGCTGTATGTGTAAGTGTGTGTGTGCTGGCATGAGCATGTGTGTGAGGGTGGGATTTGCATATATGCTGTGTGTGTGTGTGTGTGTGTGTGTGTGTGTGCTGGCATGCATGCTTATGTATACATGGAGGCTGTCAGCCTACAAGCCCAGATGCCTGCCCACACCCAATAGCACTGCAGTTATAGACACATGTGTGACCATTACCAGCTTTTTACGTGAGTTCTGAGCATTTGAACTCAGATCCTCGTGTAGTAAGAACACTGACAGCCACTAAGCAACCTCCCCAGCATCCAAGGATGCTTTCTGTAAGTGTCCATGCTAGCCTTGCATCTTGAAGTGGAAGAGGCTTAGAATTTCACTGTGGGAGAAGTCATACTGATATTTCCAGTTCATGCATGGCTCCAGGATCAGAGCTTATGGACAGAACTATGGGTAAGGCATGAGACCAAGCACCTGGCCAATCTCACATGCAGACTGCACTCCCCAGGGAGAGTGTCATCAGCATCAGTGAGCCCATCAACACCATGAAGCAAACCAAGCATATTCCAGAACACAAGCTGATCAGTTTGACCTCAGCCCTGAATGAAAATAATGATGGCAATATCAACATTGATGACCTTGTTAAGGTGTGTCAGTGCAGACCTAGCCAGGCCGGCCTGGCTGCTTTCCTGTTTTAGGGCCCAGGAGTTTGTGGAGGGGCTGTTTATTCAGAGTTTTTAGATGATCAGGAGGGGTCTGGAGAAATGACTCAGTCATTGGTTACAGGTACTAGCTGTTCTTCCAGAGAAATGAGGTTCATTCCCACCCTGACATGGCAGTACCATGTCACAACAGCCTGTAATTCTAGCTCCAGAGGATCTGACACCTTCACAGACATGCATGTGGACAAAACACCAATGTACTTAATAAAAATCAATATATCCTTTCAAAGTGAAAACTATTGGGAGGTCAGGTTGGAAAGCCCAAATGTCTTAGCCCTTTGCTCATTTGAAATGACACTGGAAGTAAGCTACTAAAGTTCCAGAAATTCTGGTGAGATAAGAAAATGCCTCCTGGCCTGCTGCAGGTGCAAAATCCAGCATGCAGCCTTGGACTGTTTCCATATGAACCGTAGGACCTTGCATCCCTATTAGATCTGAGGATCAGGGTAAACACCTCTGCCGGGACTCCTTTTGGGGTCACCTGAGACCTGAGAGACATTGAGTAGGTAGAGCTTGTACGGATAGTTGCTAAGCTCCAGGTCTGTCATCCCAGAAGACCTGAGTCAAGATCCAGCCTCTAGGGGAAGCCTGGACTCCAGCCTGCAAACTGTTACGAACCCACTTAAATTATAAGTTATGGCTCTTGGCTCACAGCCAACCAATAGAATGAGAATAGGGTCTCCAATGGAGCAGCTAGAGAGAGGACCCAAGGAGCTGAAGAGGTTTGCAACTCTCCAAGAGGAACAATAATATGTACCAACCAGTATCCCCAGAGCTCCCAGGGACTGAACCACCAACCAACGAGTACACATGGAGGGTCCCATGGCTCCAGCTATGTATGAAGCAGAGGATGAGTATTTCAGACATCAATGAGAGGAGAGGCCATTGGTCCTGTGAAGACTCAGTTCTCCAGAATAGGAGAATGCAAGTCAGGAAATTGGGGTGGTTGAGCAGGGGGAGGGGGGAGGGGATAGGGGGGTTTTGATGGGGTAACAAGGGAAAGGATTAACATTTGAAATGTAAACAAAGCAAATATCTAATAAAAAGAGAAAAGAAAAAAAGAAGTTATGGTTTTGAGGAAAAAAATTTGCCACTGTCATCATGGTTCTCAGTACACCTGGCAAGTTTGCAATTTTTCTATATTTAGTCAGAAATATTGGCTAATTTTCTTTAGTTCCATTTTAAAACAGGCACTATCAGACATCCATGGTGAGCATTTTTCATGTTCTCCCCTCGGTCTACATGGCAGGAATAGATGTATCCCAATTCCCACCCCTTGCTGTACCAGGGAAGCCATGTTCAGGGCAGGCCCTAGGCTTCCAGTATGTGGCAGGGCCATGCTGGCTGGGATAAGGAGCTGATGCCACACCCTGATTGTGAAGTCTATGGCCCTTGGAAGTATGAGACTCGAGTGTCAGAGCAGCAGGAGGAACCTATGTACCCACAGCATGCAGTAAAATGTCACGTGCCCAGCCAAGAGGATGGCTCAGAGGAGTCGGGTGCTGCCTCCCGGAGCTGTTGAGGGTCAGCAGATGAATGCAGTGGTGGAGCCCCTCCTAAGTCTTCCTGTGTGTGTAGGTGATCGACTTGGTGAACAAAGAAGATGGTCAGATCTCTACCACCCAGGTAGCCGGAATTGTGGCCACACTAGAGAAGGAAGAAAATAGAAAGAAAAATAGAAGAGAAAAAAAGAGACCAAGGAAAAGGCTGAGAAATAGGCTGCAGAAGTGAATTAGAGCTGCTGGCTTTCAGCCCACAGGGTCTGCCTTCATCATGCTATGCCAACCATGGTGGCATGGCGCATAAGAGTGATTGCTCTGAGGTGATTCTTAGTGGCAAATCTAATATTTTGTCTAGAATAAGTCAGAAACTTCCATAATGAAGCAATTTTTAATTTTCCTCATTCCATGAAGATTCAGTCTGGCTGGAGCCAGAGAGGGTGGTTGTGTTTAGACTCATGCCATGGTGTGGTACTAAACATCTCTAACCCTTGGGTTAAGGTACAGCTGCCAATAGGATCATAGCCCCACACTGACCCCTAGCTTCAGAGATGACTCTGACCAGGCTTGGTAGGAAGGCATTTCTCTCTGTAAGTTCTTACTGGATCAGGATCTGAGCGAGCCTCCATCCAGTGAGAGGAGTGAGAACCAACTGGACCCCCAGTACCTGTGTGGTGCGAAGAGGATGTACCTGGATGTCCTCATAGTCCTTGGGATAGGAGTTAGACAAACACAAAAGCAAGCCACTCTGCTCTGAAGACACTGCCATCAGTCTGGGGCAGTGAGATTCCTAAATGCCAGTGTACATAGGTCTGTCTGCTCACACCTTCACAGTTGTCTTGCCGCAGGTCCCTGACTGTCTGTCCTGTATGGATTCTGAGGCATGTTGACTAGAGCTCTCTCAGTTCACCATTGATCTCCACTTAATAATTCTTTAACTGACTAGTACTGAACTTTCATTCATGACTGTTCACCTAATTCATGATTAATTCCTAATACAGTGGGTGACAAACATTGAAGAAGCCTTTGAAAATGAAATCTTTCGTGTTGGGCATCCACATTGCTGAGCAGGCCTGGGGGATAGAAACTGGCATCTGCAACTTGAATATACCTGAGGCTTTGTGTGGCTTGTAACATAAAATTCAAGTCCTATCTCACAGGAGAGTGGGCAAGATGGGGCTTCACAAGAGAATGTCTGTATGTTGTAGGCACAAGGCTCTAGCTTCTTTACCACAAATGGTCATGGCTGTGCTCCAACCACCAAGGAGTGAGGAAGTTTTCCTGTGATGTCACAGAACTTTCAGGGTGGTGTTCTCTGCCTGAAGCTATTTAGAGTTGTTAACTTTCCTGCCTAAAGAGCTTCCCTGCAGGAGATAATGTTTCAATTTCAGAGGAAACTATTGCAACAGCATCAGAGTGCTCACATCAGGGCTATGTGTTACCACCAGCTGCTATCGGGAGAACCTGGGACCAGCCTGCATGGATGGATAGGTCCTGTTCAGTGGGCAGGGATTTGTGGCCCTCAAGGAGTCGAAGCACTTTATGGTAGCCTCATGGACCCTCCTTCTCCCAAGCATGAGTTTCCCATCCTGAGCCATGCATGGAGAACAGCAAGAAGCCACCCTCTGTGACCTGGCAACACAGAGGCCAAACCCACAGTGTGATCATACTCTGGCACTGAGTTGGCAAGACCGGTCATCCAGAGGACAGCTGAGGGGCACTGAGCATGGAGGGAATGCAGCTCGCAGGGTGGTTAGCTACCGCATCTGCCCCAACCACCGTCCTCATCATGGTCACCCTTTAGCTTCACTTCCAGGCAGTCCAGGAACCTGTAAAGCCTCAGTTACTCAGATCCTCTCTGCACAGATCTGTGGCTCTTTGACTCCTCACACAGCCCAAGTTCCTCTCTCCCTACACTCCCATCTCAGGACTTGGTCTGCTTTTCTCCCTGGAGCTGTCCCCACTCCCCAGTCCTCTCTCTCACTCCTTTTAGGAACATTCCTGCCTCACTCTCAGCTGTAGGGCAGATCTGCCTTAGGCTTGACCACCTGACTTGGGGCAGAGCCTGTACTTGGTCCTAGAATCTGTGCTCCAAGTTCAGTTTGCCAAATGTCAATAAAGTTCACAGCTCTCTATTAAAATTAGAGCCCCTATGAACCAGCTTTTGTTAGGAAATTAAATGAATCCTTAGCTCCACTTCTAGGCCCAAAGCCTAGCATTTCCAATAGGGAGAAGTCAATTTCTGAACTGAAGCCGGACTTGTGATTCTGAAAGTTGGGGTTGAAATTTTAAAATAGCTGTCAAACAGTGGTGCGGTTCTTAAACTGTGAATTGTACTTTTAATACTTGATTTTAAATTTTTGAAATTTCAAATTGTGTAACTACAGGTCGTGCTTGCAGACACATACCATGTAAATCCAGTCTTCCCAAAAGGCAGCCACACCACAGCCTTCACGGTTATAACGTATTTACTTATTGTTGCCTCTCTAGGAATATAACCAAAGGAATAATCTGTCTTTTCTGGGAAAACAAACCATTGCATGAATTTGTTTTATCTTTTCATTTCTTTCTTTTTCTTGTGTTTTGGAGAGGTTGGATTTTTGTGGCTTTACATGTAATAGTAGTATCTGCTGAATATAATTTAAATGTCCAATAATTGGGGCCGTTTTTAGTCTATGATGCTATAACCAGTTGATATTCAAAATAATTAAAAATTCACATATTATGAGCACAAGCAACTGACAATTATATGCAGCATGTCAACCAATTTAAAAGGATACCAACCAATCATAAAAAAGATCAAAACCATTCAAGGTGAAGATATATTCAATCTATAATGAGCTATAATGATGCATAATAACTAAATACCAACCTAGAGTCCTTCTATCAAATTGAAAAGCACACAAATGTTAGAAATAATTTTGGGGGGGACTGGAAAGATGGTTCTGTGGTTCTGTGTTTGTTTGGTCCCCAGCACGGATATGGTAGTTTTCGTGCATCCATCACATTAATTATAGGGCATCTGATACCTTCTTCTAAACGTCACATGCACAGCATACATACCTATATGTACATAAAATGCTCATACACATACACTAAATGTTCTCAGATAAAGTTTAACAATAAAATAATAAAAAGTTAAATTTAGAGCCTGAGGAGTTAACACAGTCATAAATTATTTTTATACACCAGATAAGAGCGAAAGGAATATTTTTAATGGTTTTCTTTTTTAAAAATTATTTATTTTATTAAATACAGGAGTGCTGGGTTGCTGAATTCAGCCACCAAAAGAGGTCGGGAACCCCAGTGGGACACAGTGCTTGGCCTCTTAACCATAGAGCTGGCCCTGCAGAATTGCTCAATGCGCTTCCTTTCTTCCTTTTGGGGTCGCAGCCCCTCCACAAGCCGAGGTGGTTGCTGGGTACCAAGGATCCCATCTCCGAGCAGAGCTGAATCTATTCCAGGAGGGTGAGCTCAGTGGGTGACCGCTCTGTGCCTTCTGTGTCCTTCCCTTCTCAGAGCACAGGAAGGAAAAGTTGACTGATTCTCATATGGAACCCATTCTTTCTTGGCCAAGCTCTAGAAGCTTCTGTCTTTCATAATTCAACGAGAAAGAGCAGGGCCAGCTTAAAAAAAATAATGGATGTGCTGTTAAAAACTCACTTTATTCATTTTATCCTGTACAACCCTTTGTAGTGTTCAAACGTGCAAAATCGTTGCTTAACTCCCCTTCAGTTCACCTTGGCCAACAAAGTCACTGGGTCAGCCTAAATGACGCAAGCAATTTCAAAAGTGGAACATTTAGAAAACATTTTGTTTGCTAAGACAGATATGCCTATGGTTAACTATGTAATAGGGATTGATTTCCTCAGCCTTCTCCCAATTATTTGATGAGTTTAGGAGAGAATGGCATCAGCAGCACTTAAGACCCTGTTCTGACAGGATTGTGTGGTGAAATTTAAAAACTTATTTAAGAAGTAACTTATGTAAAATCTCACTGCTGTCTAATTGAAAAGACCCCCTTTGTCTTTTGCTTTATAAATGTAGTGAGTTTCCCCTAAATGGTTTCAAAGTCTACTGTTTTATTATTTGTTGCTTTGAAAACTTTGATTTTTTGAAACTGGGTATCTGTGTGTGGTCCTGGCTGTCTTAGGACTCACTCTGTAGCCCAGGCTGGCCTCGAACTCAGCCTCTGCCTCCCAAGTGCTGGGATGAAAGGCGAAAACTTGCCCACCACTGGGCACTTTTAGTACTCTTAACAAAGGGTAAATTTCTTATTTATTTCTAAGCAATTTTTTAAGTCGTATGCTCCAGGTTGGAGGCATTCTTGCCGTTTTAAACTCTGGTGGTGGGCTCTTCATTCTCTGAAAAACAACCCTTCAATGTTTACGCAGGCTATTGGAGAACAAATGTTTCCATTTCGTCTCTTCCCTCTTCGGGAGACCTTCTCTCTAGTTCTAGAGACCTTTTCATTGACTGAGGTGCCATTTCCTTTCTAGAATGCTTGTGAGAAATACTGCCAACCCTTTCATTTTAGCAAATCTTCCTTTTACTCAATGGCCACTATTATGTTAGTTTAAAATCACTTTCTCTTTCATCCCTCTAGGATGGTTCTAAGTACTAAGAAAAATCATCACTTTGCTCCCCTCTTCCCATCATTTAAAACAAGGCTCTTAACAAAAACTTTCTTGTCTCAGAGTCTAAATCCTCAGGAGTTACAGAGGCCAAGCTAGGACAATACCCACCTTTAAAATCAGCATCATGCCAAGAGATGGGTAAAAGGAGGCTGTGGTACTAGGCCAATACCCAAGTATTATCCTTGGAACCTACAAGCAGCAGGAAGGAGTCTCCTCCAGGGAGGTCAGAACCAGGGCATCAGTGCAGCAGAAACAGAGACCCGAGGTAAGAGAAACAAAGGCAGGAAACTCAGTGTCAATCAAGACATTTCAAACTCATTCTACCTTGAATGTAGCTCTTTCCTGATGAAAGAACTTTCTTTTTTTGGTTTTTCGAGACAGGTTTTGCTGTGCAGCCATGGCTGTCCTGGAACTCACTCTTTAGACCAGGCTGGCCTCAAACCCAGAAATCTGCCTGCCTCTGCCTCCCATGTGCTGGGATTACAGGTGTGCACCACCACTGCCAGGCTGTGAAGGAACTTTCAAAGTGTCTAGAACAAAAGAACACAGTGTCATTTAGCTTCTATATTGTCAATCCTTAGTATGGTATCTTCAATATGTGTCCACTCCACAATCCTGCCATATACAGGTCTCTATACTAAAAAATAGGAAGCTGTCTGTAGGATGAATGCTGAATTAATTAGATTTTAGCACTCCCTGAAAGGGTGCTATAAGGGAAATTATTTTATTTTTTTTAAAAGATTTACTCATTTTATATAAGTGAGTATACTGTCACTCCCTTCTGACACACCAGAAGAGGGTATCAAATCCCACTACAGATGTGGTTGCTGGGAATTGAACTCAGGACATATGGAAGAGAAGTCACATGCTCTTAACCGCTGATCCAGCTCTCCAGCCCAAATTTATTTTATTTTTAATATTTGCTTGTGTGTGTGTGTGTGTGTGTGTGTGTGTGAGAGAGAGAGAGAGAGAGAGAGAGAGAGAGAGAGAGAGAGAGAGAGAGAGAGAGACACGTGGGTGCCTATGGAAGTCATAAGGGGAACAGTGGATCCCTTGGAGCTGGAGTCACAGTTGGCTATGAGCCACCTAACATGGATGCTGGCCTATGATTCACATCCTCTAGAAGATACTCCAGTAAGTACTCCTAGCTGCTGAGCTATCAGGAAAGTTATTTTCTAGTTGCAAATAGATGAAAACTCTCATTAAGTTGCAAAAGTCAGTTGTCCTCACACTATTATGAACTGCCTAATGCTAAGTAGGAGTTTCGATTGCGATGCAAGAGCACACGCTCACCTCACTACAGCACCACGCAGGGCCGCCCTGTACAACCTCGGGTGCTGTCCTCACTGCTGCTCAGCTCTTTCCTTCGGTACCGGCAGCGTATCTCCCTTACGAGTGTATAAAAGGCGTCCTCCACACCCTAGTAAATGAAGAAGGGTAAAGGAAAAAACCCAACAAACTAACAACAGACACGGTTGAAGCTGTCATCTCTCATTTCCAACTCTCTGTGTGGATCTGATACTGATCAATAGCCGATAAATTGGAGTGACTTAGGAAGAAGACATTAAACCAGCATTTCTATGGGATTACTTTGATGACTGGCCCTCTTTTTTACAAAATGAACAACAACACAAAGATAGCCCAGCAAAGAGCAAAGGGCTAGGTGGGTACACAGCACAGAACTGTCAACTGTGAGGATTCCCTCCAGCAAAGCGCATTCTTCACTAGTGCCTAGTGCTGATGGAAAAAAGGATTCATGCTTACAAGTATGTGTAATCTTGGAAGAGTTGAGTCCGTTAAGGCAGAAATAAAAATCCCTCAGTATAGTAGTGTTCTGTTTTTGGGGTGGGGGGGGGAAGATTAACAAGAAACAAAGACCAACCATACAGAAACCACTGTCCAAAACCCATTAACAGACTACCACACTTGACCAATCAAATATCTCAGCTTTAAACAAACACTCACACTCATTCAAATCTATAGCATACCTGTCTGGTCTTGGCTGAGGTTTCGATAAATGGGATCCCATAACTCTTGGCCAGCTCTCGAGCTTCCTCTGTGTCAACCGTCCTTGTTGGAAAGTCACACTTGTTCCCTACCAGCACCATGGGTACATCATCAGCGCCTTTCACGCGCTGAATGTGCTCCCTAGAACAGAGAACAGGTAGCTGATCATAAGCAAAGCGAGCTTTCTGTTGGAGTGATCTGGTAGGGCAAGAGGAATTGGTAAATTGACAAAGTCCTTTTAGCTACTATTACTCAGCTTACACACTCTGAACACTCTTATGATAGACCTGTGAGTCAAGGGTGTCAGTTTAGACTCGGTATAAGAAGCCATATGAGGCTGTGTATACCAGTTCACTTCCAAGAAACAGCTGGTTCTAATTTACTGACGCATTTATATCCTTTTTAGGCTCCTATATTTTCCAAGGATTGGAAACTACAAATGGTACTTTAGATTAAGCTTAAAAGTACAGAAAATAGAGCTTAAGGATTATGAATGACTTAAATATTTTTTTAACTTATATCTTATTTGTGTGTGTGCCTGTGTCATGGCATGCATGTGGAGATCAGAGGAAAATCCTGGGGGGGAAGTTGGTTTTCTCCTTCTACTATATGGGTCCTGGGGAATCAAACTCATGTTGTCAGACTTGGCAGCAAGCACCTTTACTCACTGAACCATCTTGCTGGCCCCTAAATAACTTTTTAAAGCTCCATTTGAAACAACAATATCTAATAAAAGATAATAAATTAACTTTCTAAGATGGGTGTTCTCATGCTTCCCTCAAATGAAATTAGAGCTGGAAGCTCATGATAATTAACATTAAGAAAATTCTAGAATTGCTCTTAATAAATGTGTATGCATGCAGGCATGGGGACAGTTCCAGAACTATCAAAAACAGCTTTTTAATAAGAAAGATAGGGTGTCCCTGTGTAGCACTAGCTGTCCTTGAGTTCACAGACATCTGCCTCTTTCTGCCTCTTGAGTGCTGAGATTAAAGGTGCATGCCGTCCCCCCTGGAAGAGATAGTTTTCTTTTCAGTTCACATGCTAAACTATATCTAAAAGTTATTGCCTCAGTTTCTTTTGACAAAGAACATCTTGTGGTAATAAAAAATGGTACCTGGTAATCCTTAGTCTGCTGGTGAGTACTTTGTCTGTTGGTCTGTGGCCAGGGAACTAATTTTTCAGTTTTATGTAAATGTCAAATAACCACATCTGGTCGTGGCTATTATATTGCACAGTACTATTTTAGACTCTACCCTTGTATTTCAGTCACTTACCTCAACTGCATCCTACTAGATAGTTAAAGAACTATGTTTGTATAATGTCAGAATTTTTTGCCCCCCTTACCCCCCACCAAAAAAAAAACAAACCCAAAACCCAAATAACCACAAAACTCCATGAAACCCCCCAAAACAGGATCTTACTGTATACAGCTTAATATCTAGACAAAAGTAGCCTTGAAATATCAATCCTCTTCCCTCAGTTTCCCAGGTGCTAGCATGCCCAGTGGTAGTTGTTTATGTTAAGGGATATTGTAAACTTGTCTAAACACTCAGAGTATGCTGATGTTGGGTCGCTACTGTTCCTTATATTAAACCTTCTGTGAGGACCAGACTCAATTTCTTCTCGATACCTGCGAACTTCTGAGCAAGTGATTTGTTTTCAGCATATGCAAACTGACAAGAAAGCTATCATGTCGATAATGTGCCTGATGAAGGTCACTGTGGTTTCATGTCAATATGGAATAAGCTCATCGATAGGAAAATTATCAATTTTTTTTGCCAGACACACACATGCCCTGGTGCAGATGTGGAGGTTCGGGCACCGCACATCCTCACAGGATGCTTTAAAGAAGTGCTGGCGCAGAGAGAACATTTTCCCTTGGGATCCAAAGTAAAATTGGTATTAAGGTTTCATTATCCCCACAAAGAACACTAAATTCCAAGGAAATATAGGAAAATAAGCCAGGACTCAGGGTATAGAGAGACTTATAACACTATTCTGAATGGGTTTTAATTTGTTTACTCTTGGCAACTTTATGAGGGATGTATTCTTTTTAAAAAAGATTCAGTTTTATTTCTGGGTATGATATTTTGGCTATATGTATGTCTACGCACATAAGTGCCTGGTGATCAAGGAGGCCAGAGGAGAGATCCGGATGCCTGGAACGGGAGTTACAGGTGGTCCGGGCCCTATGTGGGTACTGGCAATTGAACCTGGGTCACCTGAAAGAGTGGCCAGTGCCCTTAATCCCTGAGCCATCTCTCCAGCCTTGAGGGAGGTGTCCTTATAAATTCAGAAACTTGAGACACACAGATTTAGTACTTTGTCCTAAAGTCTTAGATAATTAATAACAGAGCCAACTTTGACAGTGCCTAAAGATAGAATGCTGCTCTCAGAGAGAGAGAGACCCAGGATTTGGGGAATCTACCTCTGCTACTATGGAAAAATATGGACAACTGTTTTGTGTCTTGGCATATACCTATAAAGTTAGCCCTTGGAAGGCTGAGGCAGGAGGATTGTAAATCCAAGGTCAGCCTGGGATACATAGTAACATCCTGTCTCAAAAATGTAAAATGAGTAAGGATGCTATCCTAAAATCCTTAGGACCCACATAGCTTTGTAACATCCCAGTTCTCTGAGAAAAGCCACATTCACATGTTCTCTGGCTTTGCTATCATCCTGTTACTCTGTACCAAGCTTCATTTCCACGAGCAGTATGGTAACACTATACCACACACTCGGAGAAAATCAGATTCTTTCTTCTTTCTTTTTAATACTAGAGGTTTAAAGATGGTTTGTGGGCAAAGGTGCCTGCTTCTAAGCCAAGATGCCCAGGCCCTAAGGAGAGAACTTTCACCGGCGGTGTGACTCCCATGGCACACACGTGCTGTTGCACTTCTCCTGGCCTCCATGAATCCTCACTGTAACTAAAAGGTTAAAAAGTATGTTTCCTAAGTCCACATATTTTAGTATAGCTTCAGAGCACATATGAAGTTTTTGTTTCAGAAAATATCCCCAGTACCGGAAGACGTTGATCTCTGCAAAAGATTTGCTGTCATTCATGGCGAATACACAGAGGAACCCCTCGCCTGTCCTCATCCATTGGTCTCTCATGACTCTGAAGTCCTCCTGTCCAGACGTGTCCAGTATGTCCAGCACACAGGCCTCACCATCAATTACCACCTGTTTTCTGATAGAATCCTGGAAATATGAAAGGGGGAGGAATTGGTGGTGGCATGCTGGTAGTGGGGACAAGGACAGGATTAATGTGTATGTAAAACTAGAGAAATGTAACTACACAGGACAAATAAGCCTACCTATGTGACTTACCTTCAATCTGCTAGCAGGTAGCATGAAGAACACACACACACACACACACACACACATAATCACACGCATACACACATGCATGACATAAAGGTTGTTGGGTGAATATTTGTGAGTTTAAGTCTCTGGCCAGCCAGTGTAGCGCAGTAAGTCCCCATTTCAAAAAAATAAAACAAAACCCCAAACCAGCCCAAGCTATGAGGGTAAGACAAAAGACAAAGAAACAAACCCACTAATAACAGTAACAAAACCAGAAACATCTAATATGGATCTATGGCCATAATCTTACTTTTACTATATAAGATTCCACAATTAGAAGACCTTATCAGTGGTACTGAAAATGTGTTTATATTTTGTTCCGTGAATATATTAAAATATAACCTGTGTAGGTATCTGAATTTATCTAACATCCCTGTGTGAGAGAACAAGCTTACACATGAAAAAATGGTATCTTGTAAACAGGGCCTCAATATGTAGTTCAGGCAGGCCTTGAAAATAAAACCTCTCTCAACCTCTTGGATGCTCACAAACTGGGCTTAAACAGACCAGCATCATGAAGATCAGGAAGATGACGGAAATTTAACATCGTATAGAAATAGGAGACTTGTGAGGATTTAGGTGATTTTCCTCAATATTCCATCACTAAGTGGCAGAGAAGGAATTCCTAGACACAATGACTCAAAATCTCAACTAGTTTCTACCCCAACTTATCTAGACTAGATCAAGAATGAAAGCCACAGACCGGCCACAGCTCCGAGTTTCTACAACTCTCTAAGATTTACTGTTTTTGGAATACCTTCTTGTTCTCTTCTCTGTACTTTCAAAGAGCAGTTATAGGTGAGACAAGAAAGCCAAAAGCGAGGGTAAGGAACAGGCGGCAGATCGGGCCTCACCTCTATGTTGGGATCATATTCCTTCACGAAGTGGTGGTGGATTAGTTGGATCATCAAAGCACTTTTCCCAACACCAGATGCTCCAACCAGAACCAGATTATACTCGGTCATTTCGCACTATCAAAAACCTGTAGGAACGCAGCAATGAGGATTAAACTGGCAAACCAAACCTACAGGACTTCCAGGGCTTCTGTGAGTTTACTAAACTCTTAAGTTTCTCAAAAGTGATTCAGAAAGGTAACATTGCTTGCGGGTCACAGATGTTTGAATGAAAGACCCGCGTCTATTTTTCAATTGGCTAGGCACTGGCCTCAGTGTACGAGAAGGGAACTTCTCCCTTCCTAGTCCTGAAAACCCAAGCTTTGGGGTCCCTTTCAGTCTCCGAAAATCACCCCGCAGATGGACGGCCAGAACCGGCCAGAGCCCCCCACACGGGCTCACCACTGTGTCTCCTAATCTCCCGGGCCCAGCCAGCCGTTCCCACTCGGAGAAGTCAGACTTCGGAGAACCGAGGCTTTTGGGCTTCAACCCCAGAAGCTGTCTGAGACCCCGAATATGCCCTGGACTTAAAAACTCGAGGCAGCCACTCCCAGTCTTGCCCTGTCCGGCCTCTCACCTCCTGCATGCATTTCCGTTATGAAAGCGCTAGGTGCTCTGTCTCAGAAATCAGTAACATTTTATTTGCTTCCGTTCTCTCCATTGAAACCGGAAAAAAAAAACAAAAATGTTTTGTGTTTACAAAGATAAATGGCCTCTTAAACCCAGAGTTCAGAACCTCAAATGACGGGGCTCATTGGTTAGGAGCACTGACACAGAGGTCATGACTTTGAATCCCAGCACCCACATGGTGGCTCACAACCATCTGCCATTGTTTCCAATGCCCTCTTCTGGTGTCTGAAGACAGCTACAGCATATTCACATGCATAAAATAAATAAGTTAAAACAAAACAAAAAAACCTCCAATGGCCACGGGAAATATGAAAGCCTCCTCCCGATCACCCCCGAGCTGACCCTTGTCATGTTTAGACAAAAAGCCGTCACTCCACTTGCCAGGGACCATTTGTGGGGCCGAGAAATGAGACCAATCCATTCCCGTGATACAAAGTTGAACAGAAGCTGCACCAGGATTAAGTGCCTTTATTGAACAGGGCACTGGAACCAGGGGGCTACTTTTTAAAAACAAACAAACCCCAAAACAGGATTTATTTCAGGTACAACTTTATTATTATTATTATTATTATTATTATTATTTTGCCTTTTTTTCAGATAAAATATTATAGCTTTAATACTTATTTCTCACCTTGAGTATGCAAAATACAAACTCCACAAAATGTTCATTTTTTTGTAGTTTACAAATATACAAAATAGAAGTTTGCTTAAATTTATATTACATATTTATTAAGGCCAGGAACTATATAGAAAAACATATTTGTTCTGCTTAAAGGCATACTTGGGAATAAACCATGGTACAAATTATTGCACATCTGAAACCACAGTGCATAACAGACTGTCTGCATAAAAATGTTACAGAAATAAACCAGGCTTATTTACCTGACTTAGGTCATAAATGTAGGTTGGAAGACAAAAATAGATTTTCCTTGTCAAGGTATGCAGCAGTTGGAGAACTTTGGCTCCCCCGTTTGGTACCTTTAGAACCAGGACTCACCAAGCACCATCATTTAGGCTATTAGAACATGTTCTGTACCTGAATTGCTTCCTCTTCCTCTGACATAATCATGGCTTTTTAGAAGGTAAAGGGCACACAAGGTGATCTTTATATGTATATTGCATCATTGAAACACAATTCAAGGGAACTCTGTGGTCTTCCCTCCCCCCAGCTCACTGATTTAATGTTTACCCTGATATCCACAAACTTCCAGTCACCCCTTTGCATTTTGTAAGTCCAGGCATGTTCAAGTTGGATTTGGTATTGGAATGATAGAAGATCCAGTCTCAGACCCCACATGATCTGTTATTTTTTCCTTTGTTTTTTTTTGTTGTTGTTGTTGTTTGTTTTTAGTATTTTTGTTTTGTTTTGGCTCTTGGACTCTTCCTTTCTCCTGATTATCCATTCACAAGCTGACTTGCTCGGAACTTGACCATGATTGTAGCGCTTGCCAGCTGGCCTCCTCGCCTCATGGGAAGACAGTGTAAAAGGTTAAAAAAAAATACTGAACTCTCTCCTGGCAGTGTGGGTCATTTCCACTATATGGGATTTAGGAGTGCCTCTTCATGAGTACGGCAAGGTGGTCAGACCTGGAAAAGGTCCTGTCGCCGTTCTGGCACTGAAAGGGCCGGTGCCCTGTGTGTTTGCGGTAGTGTCCGGTCAGTTCATCTGAGCAGGCGAATTTCCGCCCACAGCCTTCCCAGTCACAGTGGTAAGGTTTGTCGCCTGTCTGAGTTCGCAGGTGTTCCTTGAGATGTGAACTCTCCATATAGGTTTTGCCACAGCCTGCATAGTCACAAGTGTAGGTGGCTGTTCTTTTCGGGGGCCACGACCTTGACCTTCTCTTTGGTTTGGGCTCCTCTTTGACAGGAACCCGGTGGCATGAGCTCTTGATAATGGAGAGAGGGGACTTGTGACTGCCTCTGGTCTGGCAGGAATGTAGTGTAGTTGGGACCTGGATGGGGATGGAATCCTGGGGGAAGAGGCAGGCCAGGGTGACAGTCCCTGCTCTCCAGCAGTTCCTCGGGACTCAATGTAGGGGTAGTCGTGTGTGTTGGGCCGGTGGCCTTCGCTGAGCTGGGGTCCAGCGCTCAAGTGGGCCTCTAGGGTCCGGGTGGTCGTGCAGAACAAGACGGCCTCTTGCTTAATCTTGGGGCACATGCGTGGCGGGTCATATGCGTGGCGGGCCACCATTGTAGGGCGCCACTACCACAGGGTGGTTGCCATCTGGGCTTCCTTTGCTCACTCTGATGACCGAAGGGCTGCTGTAGTCGCTGCCAGGGGTGGTCATTGACGCCTTCAGCACAAACTTGCCCATCAACCCGCCACCTGGGTCCAACTCCTGCCGCAGGAGCTCAGCCAGGAAGCCGCCCGAGGGTCTCACGTCATTGATGTCTACCAGGTTGAAGGGGGCTGTGGGAGGTGGCTCAGATTCTCGGCTGTAGAGGAGTCCCCCACCTGTGTTGCGGGCAGCCACACCTGGGTCACCCCTGGCCCAGATCGGATAGCTGAAGCTGCAGGTGGAGGGCGCACAGGCAGGGCCGCTGCTCACTGGGGAAGACGAGGATGAAGGTGACGCCATGGTTAAGGTGATGGCCACCGATTCCTGGTGGGATAGCGAGTTGGAAAGGATAAAGTCTAGGTCCAGGAGATCATTGAACTCCTCGGTCTCCCTCCGGGTTAGGAGGGCTGGGTTGTTACTGCTGCACACTGCACCAGCTCCACCACTCTCCAGTCTGTGGCCACCATCGCCCCCAGGTCGTAGGGGCGGCGGGGAAGTAGGGGAAGTCGCTGCATGTGAGAGTTCCTCATGCCAAGGTTAGTTGGACGCGAACCAGGAGAAGGACAGGAGCTGAGCGTCGCTGACAGCCATG
Organism: Tokudaia muenninki; assembly: GCA_036184385.1. Lineage (NCBI taxonomy): Eukaryota > Metazoa > Chordata > Mammalia > Rodentia > Muridae > Tokudaia > Tokudaia muenninki. The sequence goes on from BTHS01001132.1 coordinate 28,128, forward strand.
TAAGACTCGCCAGGTGGCTGCCTCATTAATGTGGGGACCCAGAAGGTCCTCCGGAGTCCGAAGAAGAGACAAGGTTACCTGAACCCCAAAATCAACGAAGACTAAAAACAACTTTAGAAAGAAAACCCCAAACCAAAACTGTTGGGCATCAGTGAGCTTAGCTCAACGCCCCCAGTTGAGCTGGGAACATTGTGCAGCTCAGCTTGATTTCTGTTTTCCTGCCCGATGTGGTAGGGACTTCCCAGGTGCCTGAGATATGGCTATGATTGTTTTTTCCTGTTGTTTTTCACCCGGCCTCTGGCCTCTAGCATATATTGCTGGTCTCTCATTAAAGCTTTGGCATTCTCCTCACCAGAATGACCGGAGTCTATGTTTTCTGTTAATCCCGCAGGCCTGCACCTGATACTCAGTACCGTGACAGCACAGGCGCCATCACAAAACACCTAAATTTCCCGAGATGCTTCTTTGGATTCAATATAAACCGGCGATGTCTTTTAAAATCAGTAAAAAAAAAAAAAAAAACGGATCCTAGAAGCTGCAGTGATTTAAGCCGCAGCAAGTTTGTGCATTCATCTTTTGTTTTGTTTTGTTTTTTTTTAATATATTTTTTATTTTTTGGGTTTTTCGAGTCAGCTTTTGTATAAATATGCTTAAATGCTGGCACACTTCATTTGCATGAAATTCTGCACCACACGTACTAATTGTAGTAAAGTTATTTACCCTCCATCCAAGGAAGAAGAAAAAAAAACCTACTCTGGAAGATAATTTTCACTGAAAAGTAATCAAACTTGGTTAAGTGGGATTGTGGCAAGATTATAAATGATATGAAAATAACATTTTAACATTTGGCCATCAACTTAAGAAAATAATTTACTATATAAATTTTTGTAATTTTTTGATTAGATACTTTATTTACATGTCAAATGTTGTCCCCGTTCCAGGTTTCCCCTCTGAAAACACCCTAACTCATCCCCCTTCCCCTGCTCACCAATCCACCCACTCTAGATTTCCTCTCCTGGCATTCCTCTACACTGGGGCATCTAACCTTCTCAGGACCTAGGGACTCTCCTCCCTTTGATGTCCAACAAGGCCATCCTCTGCTACATATGCAGCTGGAGGCATGGGTCCCTCCATGTGCTCTTTGGTTGGTGGTTTAGTCCCTGGGAGCTCTGGGGGTACTGGTTAGTTCAAATTGTTCTTCCTCCTATGGGGCTGCAAACCTCTTCAGCTCCTTGGGTCCTTTCTCTAGCTACTTCATTGGGGACCTTCTGCTCAGATCAATGGTTGGCTGAGAGTGTCCCCTTCTGTATTTGTCATGTACTGGAAGAGCCTCCCAGGAGACAGCTATATCAGGCTCCTGTCAGCAAGCACTTGTTGGCATCCAAGTTTTGCAACTTTTAAAGATAATATATTCTACCTTCCTATGGTCCTCAGAATTAAAGCATAATGAACAGGGGAAAAAAAGGAAAAGAATGCTGTTGAGTGTTAAGTCATGAAGGTAGAGTCTAGACTGACCAAAATAATGGTCTGCATTGTTCACTTACACAGGACAGGTGGAATTTGCAATTACCAGTTGCATTAAATGCACCACATAAAACTCCTAAATTGAGGCTAGAAGGCGTCACCTTTAAGTTTTCCAGGCCACAACAGTGCATAATTTCAAAATGATTTCTTTCTTTTTTTTTCTTTTAAGGTTAATTTATTTAATTAATATGATTACACTGTTGCTGTCTTCAGACACACCTGAAGAGGGCATCATATATGATTACAGGTGGTTGTGAGCCACGATGTGGTTGCTGGGAATTGAACTCAGGACCGCTGGAAAGAGTAATGAGTGCTCTTAACCACTGAGCCATCTCTCCAGGCTTCAAAATGGTTTCTTAAATGTACTTATTTTTTCTTTAAAGATAACATGAGGAAGATGTTAAGACTGGTTTCATAGCTCAATAGAATCAGTATTTCAGAATTTGGGAGGGATGAAGAGGAAGAGAGTCAGAACTCTTCACCAGAATCCCCCCAACTTGAGCACAGTGGATTAATGATGCACTCTGTGGATGTGGTTAGTCAATGATACCAGCTTGACGGGTCTTTCTTTCTGCACCAAATCCCTGTGAAGAAATATAACAGTTAATGTCTTGAGCATATTGACAATCACAACATACAATTCTAAAATAAACTAGCAAAGTATTATTTTTATTTATCATATCCACTACCAATTCTCTCCTAACTAAGAACAAGTCACTTATTGACTAGAATACACCAAGAAATGTGCTTCTTGGTGTAATAACACACACCAGTTATCCTACCATGGGTGAAGCAGCACCTAAAACATGCAGGGCCCAAATATCTGAAATAATTCTAGCAGACTAACTTGTTAAGAGGTATAGTCATCATTTATTATAATTTTCCATGATTCATAATTTTCATAGACTCCTCTGAGGCTAAAGATACTACTATCTTTTTAAAGATGAAGAAACTGAACTAATATAATTTGTCTAATGTTATACAGCCAGGAAGAGGTGTCCAGACCTACTGAGTTGTAATTCTGTTCCCAAATAAAAAGATGTGCATGCAATCAAGCGGGAAAATGAGATGTGGGTCTTATCCATCAGTTGCTTTCCTTAATTTGGACTAATCCTACAGCAGTGTTAAAGAAGAAAAAGAATAAGTGGATGGGGCAGGTGGGCAGTGGCTTCCAAAGGTAATGTCTCAGTACCATTTCAAAATGGAAGGACAACTGACGGTAGAGGCCTACACACCCTTTTGTCAGGTGCTTTGCCTATGAGAGCATTTGTGGCTCATCACATTAATTCCTGTCTGGAGGGATAGGAACCAAGAGAGAGCAACAGTGGGCTTTTATGTATAACAGAATTTCTAAGAACCTCATGTCATAAATCATCAAGGTTCTTTTCTTTCTACAAATGAACTGTTCTCCCCTACTTTACACACTTTCTGACTTATAGATGAGACAAAGATCTCTTTTTATGAGACAAGTCATGTTATCTGAGTGGAATGTTTCAACTATTCTACCATTAGTTTAACTGTTATCTTATTTATCCAGCATTCTCTACTATTTCTATTAGACTTATTTGATGCATAATTATCAAATAAATTTGGCCTTTCTGGGGGGTAGCTACTGAAAAAAAATAAGTACTGAAACTCTGAGTGCTTGAAGATGGGGAGAATAATACAGAAGTAAATAAATGGAGAGAGCCAAGTTCTGGAGGACCTCCAGGTGCTAAGGAACAGCAAGCACACTTCCGGAAAGGAAGTATTCAGAAAATTGAATGGTCACTAACATAAATGACATCTTGTATTTGGATTAAAAAAAATAAAGTCTAAGCATGGGAAGAAAAGGAGTCCCTTTTCTTCTCTGCTTCCTAAGAAACCTGAAAGCACATGCAATGAGCCCCATCATATATGAAAACCATGTGAGGTGCTCATCAGAAGGCATGGCAGATTCCAGTGTCAGGAGTGTGCCATTCACTCCAAGACAAATGCACACATAATTCTCACTCAGCGGTTTCAAACTCTATGTCATAAGTCAAAGTAAAAAATACGATCCAATGTTCATACATGGTGAATGCTTTTTGTTTAGACTTTCAAAGGATTTTAATTTTTATTTCTCATTATATGTTTGTTTTGTGTTTCTGCAATGACTGCAGTACCTTAGATGCTGTAAGAGTATCTCAGATCTCCTGGAGCTGGTTATCAGGTAACTATTAGCTGCCTGAGGTAGGGGCTAGGAATTTAGGTCCTCTGGAAGAACATTCATTCATCATTATGCATCTACTAACCAGCAAATAATTTCTCCATCCCATTTTTTCCTTTTTCTTCTTCTCGTTATGCACACACACACACACACACACACACACACACACACACAAAATGATCTTACTATGCAGCTCAGAGTGGTTTGGAATTTGAGACCCTCCCCAGATTTCTTAGTGTTGACAGTACAGGCGTGCACAATGTTCAACTGCTGCCCAATCATCTTAAAGTGAGACAGGGAATCAGTTCTTTTTTTTTTTTTAAATTTTATTTTCTAAGTTTTTTTTTATATACATTCAAAATCATTTCCCCTTTCCCGTTTCCTCCCTCCCAGAGAGTCCCATAAGCCCCCTTCCCTCCCTCTTTTCCCCATTCACTCCCCTCTCGCTTCTCTGTCCTGGCGTTCCCCTACATCCTGTCTTTCCAGGACCAGGGATTTCTCCTTCCATCTTCTTGGACATCTATTGATATGCGAACTGTGTCTAGGGTATTCCAAGATTCCGGGTTAATACCCCCTTATCAGTGACTGCATACCAAGTGTGTTCTTTTGTGATTGGGTTACCTCACTAAGGATGATATTTTCAGGTTCTGACCATTTGCCTAGGAATTTCGTGAATTCATTGTTTTTAATTGCAGAGTAGTGTTCCATTGTGTAAATATACCACATCTTCTGAATCCATTCCTCTGTTGAGGGACATCTGGGTTCTTTCCAGCTTCTGGCTATTATAAATAAGGCTGCTATGAACATAGTGGAGCATGTGTCCTTATTGCATGCCGGGGAAGCCTCTGGGTATTTGCCCAGGAGTGGTATAGCCGGATCCTCCGGGAGTGTCATGCCCAGTTTTCTGAGGAACCGCCAGACTGCTTTCCAGAGTGGTTGTACCAGCTTGCAATCCCACCAGCAGTGGAGGAGTGTTCCTCTTTCAGGGAATCAGTTCTAAAGCTAGTTCTATTTCTTGAATGTAAAATAAATATTTGTGTATAAATATAAGTAAAATTAAATGTTTCTTGACCATAAATGTTTCTGAAATGCCTTTAAAGACACCTGAGTTTAGTAAATAACTCAATTTGTTTGGCATAACAAATATTCACATTTAAACACATCTTCTGAGCCTGGAGTGGTAGCATATGCCCTTAAACGCAGCACTCAGGAAGCAGAGGTAGGTGGATCTCTGGGACTCCAAACAGCCAGAGCTACACAGAAACAACCTGCCCCAACAACAAATGAAATAGATATTTTTGTTTTCATTTGTATTTTGAACCCCACAAAAATAAGCATAAAAGACCAAGGTTTGTCTGGTTTCTTCCCAATTGTATCTGTAGGGCATCAAAACCACTGTGTACTTAGGTATTTGTTGAATCATAATAGATGGTCTTAGCTGACCTATCTCTAGGCCTCAATTTAGATGAAGAAAGCCAAAAACCGAGTTGTAGGCTGTATAAAAATAGGAGATACCAGAGCTGTACTTGCTGGACCCTGAGCTCCACCCCCAACAGGATGTCCATTCCACAAAAAGCAGAATCTCTAAAGTTAAGGTTGTCTTCATTTTTCACATTTTCCTTAACTCCATTAAGAATTATTTACATAGAGAATGTATTATTCCTTGGATTAAAAAAACAAGCAGGAGGGTGCTTTAATCCTACCCGACCACACCCCCAAATCAGATGCAAGGCAGGTATGGTGGCACACACTTGGGTGGCAGAATCAGTAATTTTGTCCAAGTTTGAGGTCAGCCTGATCAACACAGCGAGTTCCAAGACAGCAAGGTTTTACATAGCGACTCCTTATTTTAATAAACTGCCACCCCCTCCAGATTCAAATTTTTATCTCTGGAATGTTATTCAAGTATGAACACTTGCTAGAACAGACTGTATAATTGAATTTCCTGCCACCCAATTGAATTTAAATTGAATTTAAGTTGAATTTCCTTCCACCCAAGTGTCTGTGTGCTGCTTGGGGGTCAGCTTGATCCCCATTCCTCTTGGTCCCTACAGGTGAGCTCACTGAACTCGCAGGCCTGTAACCCCTCCAGGGTCAGGCCCCTATGGGGCCCTGGCTCGCTAAGCATCCTTGAATCAAGGGCGGCTCAGACATGGTGCTGGGAGCTGGACACAGTCACTTTTTCCATAATCACAGACACGGTGTAGTGAGGGAAGCCTGCTGGGTGGACTTCTACCAATACTGCCCCTCATACACTCATGACTCGGGATGTAGACGTAGTTGATCATTTAATTAACCATGATGCAGAAGCAGGATCGCTCATTCTGTCATCATTCCCAAATATATAGGAAAATCTCATAAGGAATGATCTTTTTAAAGAGTTACTGATTAAACATTGGCTGGGGCTTGGTTGTGGGACTGTAGGCCCTTCACGTCCAAGGTCCCCCATTACTGGGTGGGCCTGGGAGCAGCAGGTCATAGATGAACACAGTGTTATCCCCAGAAGAGCTGGGCTAGGAGTATCCTGGCCACCTGGAGAGTACTGCTCAAAGAGTACAGAGAGGTCCAAGTACTCCTGTTTGGTGGACACGGTTGTCAGGGCTGTACCTTAACATGCACCCTTTCTATCCCACACCATCTGTGTTCAGGCTATGCCCCCTAAAGTCCCTCCACTGGAGCTCCAAGGAGCAACACCCACAGGAAGAAAGGCAGCCACAGAGGGGGCAGGACTGAGGGACACTTACATCAGTTGATGTCACAGTGAGGATGCAGTCTAAATTCTCTACCAACTGCTTGAAGGTGGGCCTCTGTGAAGGCACTGCATGCCAACATTCCCGCATGATCATGTACCTGTGGCAAGAACAGCTATGGGTCCCTGGCCTGCTGCCCATCCCCACCTCACCCCAGACCACCAGTCCCCCACCCATCCCAAGGACCCAGGTAGGAATCCTGCCACCCCAGGGACTGGGTAGAGGAATGAGCGAGGCTCACAGGTCATGTGTGCAGTTGGCTGGCTTGTCCATGCGATGACCCTCTTTCAATAGCTTGAAAAGCTCTTCCACTGGGATGCCAGGATACAGTGAGCCCCGCCAATGTAAAGATCTTCCAGAGAAGGACACCAAAGGACCAGCTGCAGGGGAGTGAGGACAGAAGGCCTGTTACCCCTGACCTGGCGCTGCAGCAGCCCTGTACCAGGACACACCACCGATGGGCAAAGTGGGAGATAAGGAGTACCCAGCATTGTACTGGTGGCCCAATGAGGGCATCAGGATCATGAAAGGCCGCAAAATTGCAACTTGCACCTCGTCTATCTTCAGATCTCCCTACTCTCTTCCTAAGTGGGGACACATACACATCACTCTGGTAGGTGTAGACTCGGTCTAAAAGGGCCTCTGGTGCCATCCATTTCATAGGTAGTCAGCCCTGGACAGAAGGAGAGGTGTTGGCTCTCCTGGTGGAGCCCTACACCCCAACCATGCAGGACCAAAGCTCACATTTGTGATCTTCTTGTAGTAATCCATGTTGTGCACATCTCGGGCCAAGCCAAAGTCTGCAATCTTCATCACGTTGTCCATGGTCACCAGGACACATCTGGCAGCCAAGTCTCTGTGAATACACTGAGTAGATAAGGAACCTGGGCTAAGCTGACCACTTCCCAGCTCAAACAAGCTTGTCACCCATTCTTCCATCCAGAGAGACCCCATCTGGCCTGGGTCCTGTCTCTTCCCACCTTCCATGAAGCCAAGTATTCCATGCCCCGTGCCACCTGTTAGGCACAGGACACTAGATCCTTGCAGGTAAGCTGTTCTTCTGGCAGGCTGCAGGCATCAAAGGAGTAGTCCATGACTGGAGGCCACCGTGCCCAAAGGAACTCTCTTAGATTGGCCTTTGCTGCATACTCCACAAGCACATACAGGGGCCCTGGAAGCACAGGCACCTTAAGAGATGTTGTGAGACTCTGGCGCCCCAATTATTGGCGTGCCCACCTACCACCTGACCTACCACCCTGGGTTCAGGCCCCCAGCAGGTTAATGATGTTCTTGTGCTTGCCAATCATTTTCATCATCTCCATCTCAGATACCAGGTCTGACAGGTCCTTGTAGGTGGCTTCATCTGTGCAGGGAACAGGGGTGTCAGCTGAGGTCCCAATAGTCCTCAAATGCCTGCTCTACATCCCTCCCTCCTCACCTTTCAGCATCTTCACAGCCACGGTGACAGGTTGGGCAGTACAGTCCTTGTCGATGCTAGTAGCTTCTGCCATGATGACCTGTACAAAGCAGCCTTAGCCAAAAGGCCTACCAAGTGTCAGCCTGACCATGGAAACAGAGGCAGTGAGTGTGTGTCCAGCAACCCCAACCCTCATGGGTCATATACCACTGTATCTCAGAATCCCAGGGGCATTTGCTAATGAAGACAAAGAATGACCCCTCAAACCTCACCCTGGAGTATCTTAGCAATATCCCCAACAAGCCCCTGCCTGGAAGCCACCTAACCCCCAACCCCAGAACCCCCACCAGATATATATTAAACCCCACCAAGTACATATCATCCCTCACCACCACTGACTGGGTCCTGGATAGCTCCCACTTGGGGTCAGCAGGCAATTCAAGTTCAGACACATTGGCCAGAACAGGACCTTCTGAGGAAAGCTGGGCAATCTAAACGAGGGGGTATACTGGAGTTCATAGAGGAGATAGATTCCAAGAACACCTGCTTGGGTCATCATGACATGGAGATAAAGAGGTATCAGCCTAACCAACCACAGAGAAGTATGTCCTGGGCAGGCCCCAGGCCTTGCTGGGACTCTAGGACACTCAAGGTAGAACGGGGAGCTCAAAACCTGGAATCTACTTTCTGTCACCTGTCACATAAGCAGGAAGTGAGAGACCTTGTGCCTTTGGGGACTGCACAGGCGGCAGAGTGTCACCACAGCTGCCACCACCAGTATGAAGAGGAAGAAGCCCACCCCATAGTAGCCGTGGACACCTGCGTATACTCTGCCATTCTCATCAGCTTCTAACAGCTCCACCTCAGCTGCAAAGATACAAATTTTGGGGTCTAATCCAGTCTTTTCAAACTTTCCCCAGGCAGAAACACAGGCCCTGGTTGAGGAGGGAAGGGACCTGGGATACTCGGAGAGGAGGGGCTGATGTCCCCCACTCACCTTGTAGTATAATCAAAAAACCTCTGAGAGTCAGCAGGGAACACATCCAGAAGAGAAACACGGGTGAGAAGCCCAGCAGAGCCAGAAGCACCCACACACTACCCAGGCACCCAGGAAATGCCAGAGTCTCAGATCAGGACTGTGGGGCCCTTGCAGGACAGAGACAAGCAGGGTAGGTTCATGTCTCCATACCAAGCACCAGGACGGGGTAAATTTCACAGGATGGGCAGCAGTATGCCATAAGGGGCCCTCTGAAGTCCCTGGCAGCTTTGACATGTCCTAAGACAGCACCCTAGGAGGACAGGTGCATAGTGAGCAGCAGAAGTCAGTACCTGGAAGCACCACCAGCCATGCAGAGTGATGGGAAAACCCGATAGAATTGCCCACCCAGCAGGTGTACTCCCCTGAGTCCTCAAAGGTGACATTGTGCAAGGACAGAAACTCTAGCTCCTTGTTGGTGGTATAAATGCCAAAAGTCTACAAAGAGAGAACAGAGCATGATAGGCAAGTACCAACACCTCCCTTTGGGTGCCACAGCAGTCCACATGGAGATGATCCAGCCAGGCTGCAAGGAAAACACTGCTGCTGCCACCACATCCTTGGCCACCACTATGGTCCTGCCACAGCCACAGAGGTCCAGGCCCTCTGCCTCCTGCACCTAGGCACTAAGCCTAAAGCCAGTCCCTCTACCAGTGGCGAGTCCTCTTGTCCCAAGGTGAGCAACAAGCAGGCGGGCAGCATAGTGCCTGCCACACAAGGCAGCAAACAGAGTTAGTGCAGAAATAGAGATGCAGATGAAAAGATGGGCAGACAGATGTCTGGATGGGAAGCCAGAAGGCATCAGCCAGCCAGAGATGGGTGTAAGGTCAATGTTCACAAACAGCACAAGACGTACCCCTAACAGGCTCTAAAGATATTATGAGTATGCAAGAGGGGGATACAAGAGGACAGCACAGGTCTTGGGGAAGGGTGCTTTGAAGCAGATGGTCAGTCAGTGGTAACTGGGGCTACCAGTTCTACTGAGGTATCACAAGTAGAGTTCTAGCTACAGGCTAGAATGAGATATGGCAAGTAGGCTGATGGTTATTTCTCCTAGAAAAAAATCCCTGAAATCATGATTTTGGGATCCAAAGTGCTTTTTCTCTTGAAATTACAGCTAGAAAAAAAAATGTTTGGTTTAAATTTATAAGATTCGTGTAGTTGCTTCATCTTTGTTTCTGATTGGTCTTGAAGATATAAATGTGTCTGCATGTCTTGACTGTAGAGTATTGGCTTATAAGTTATTGGGCATGACTAAAAATTATTACATTGGTCACAAAAAGTTAGTTTAAAACTGGTAACTCAGGATAAACTGGTAACTCAGGTAACAACACGTGGCATGACCCAACCCAGGAAAAACAGGTCTCTAAAGATACTTCTAAATTGGCGTAATATTTTATGTAATTCTTATCATAGAAATGAGACTTATAAGGGATAAGATTTAAAACAATGTCTCTTTAATGAGGTATTATAAGTTGCACTGTCATGCATTCAAACATAAGAACTGGCAGACAAACTTTGTAATGTGAAAGTAATGCATTTGGATTGATTTTAGAGAGAATAGATTGTTTGAAATTGGGTTTTGTTTTCCAAAGTTGTAGTTATGCTCTAATATTGCGAGAGAAACTTAAGAATTACCGTTATCAATTGCCAGGATACCATTCACTGTAGTTTGCAGTCTGATCGAAGGCTCATGATTCTTAACTCACTCATATTTTGTAATTAAGATAATTTCAAGAGTGATAAAAGTTAAAAGCAGCTGGGGCCAGTATAGGTCTGTTGCCACTTTTTCACAAGTTTATTGGATACAGCAGTAGAAAAACAAATTAAGCCCCCAAGATTGGAAAGGAGATCACAATGGGAATTTATTTGGTATTAAACAGGCTCCTTTCGAACAGTTTCAAAAACTTGTAAATAAGACTACTAAAAACATCTAGTAGAATTTTTCCAGGAAGCCTCAAACACAGGTTCCTTTTGTTATTGGACCCTCATACAATGGGGTCTGGTTGCAGGCTGCTGCCCTGCAGGACAGATGGGTGTTGGACCTGGCCTTGGGCAATAGGCACAGATTAGAAAACACTTACATTTGAGTTAATGCAATGCTCAGAGCTACCTCAGAGGAGGCTTGTGAGGCACTGCTTTTGTCTTGCAACCCCCCCCCAGGAAGTTTCAGGCCAAAACAACATTACTGACAGATCTAGGTGTGGTTCAAAATAAAGTTCAAACTTAAGATCTATGAAAGGTAAATAAGACTACGTAAAACTTATAAAGGCATTAAAATCTGGCCTGTGTACTTCATACAAAATTATTATGGATTCAGAAGGTTGTTTTTTGCTTTGCATCCTGATAATTGTGAAAGCATTTGCTTCTAATGAGCTAATTTTAAAGAATCAATAAAGCAATCTCATTGGAAGGTTTTTCCTCAAGGAATGGCTGACAGCCTTACCTTATGTAATAGAAATGGTTTTGTCTCTGCTTCAATACAAGAAGCTAAGATTTTAATTTTTCAGTGTATATATTATTCATAGAATTTTATTACAGACCTTTGCTCTTGACAATGGGCTTTAAAAATTTTGGAGTAGTTGTTGCTTTAGAAAAGATTCAAAAGTAATATATCAATTATATCCTAACCAAATTGACACAGAAAATTCAAAGAAAAGATAATTTACTTACTCTAAATGATTTTCAAAGTTTTTAGGATATATTAATTGGCTAAGACATTGCTTTAAGCTTGCCACAGGAGGACTTAAACCTCTGATGTTCTCAAGGTGGATGCAAATTAACTAGTAAAAGACAAAGAACTTTACAGATAGTAGAAAAGGTACTATAAACTTGTTATGTGTTCACAGCTACTCCTTGGCAATGGGAGCATTAACTTAGAGTTACCCTTTTTAATTTCGAAGTAAAGTTTTAACCTCCTACTATAAGGCTGTTGATGTATTAATAAAGTATTGTAGGATAGAATCATGAAAGTATTTTAAAAAGAATGTCTTAAGAACCCGATGAAACATTTGTTCCTTGTTTCAAAAGGCAATCAAATTGGTCATGGCAGAATGTTTATAATTGGAATATTGCATCGCAAGCCTTTTAGGCAAACTTGATAATCATTATCCAAAAGATAAGTTGTTAAAATTTGCTTCCATGCATGCTTTTATATTTCCTATAGATTTATACATGCATCCCATAAAGAATACAACTCCTTTTTTATAAACAGCTCTTCTATGCGAGAGAAGCTCATGTAATTGGATCACATGTTTATTCGTTTTAGTTTCCCCCTGCTTCAGCACAGATAATTGAATTGGGTGCTGTAGCTGCTATTTTTAAAATGTTAAAAATCAAATCCAGGGGTGGAGAGATGACTCAGTGGTAAAGAGCACCGACTGCTCTTCTGAAGTTCCTAAGTTCAGTTCCCAACAACCACATGGTGGCTTGCTGTGGGGAGTCAAACAAGGTCATTCAGCCATGGCTGTCTTATGACCATTAGATCGTCGAACAAAGACCTGCCCAGGAATTGCCGATACGGATCGCTCCACCCTTAACCGTGGAATGTCCCTACGTGCGCAGATACCAGATGCCCTTTGTGCTTCCTGCTGCCAAGAACACCTTGACCCCTCCCTCCTTTGCATTTTGCAAAGGTCACTTCCCCCTAGCTCCCCCTCCCAACTTCCTCATCCCCACTGCTTAAAACATGCAGCCTGTGTGTTAATAAACGGGACCTTGACAATGGAATCTTGCTTGGTCTCGTTCTTCTCCCCCGCCTCCCCCCATGACCCTCAGGTAGCGCCTCTTCGGGACCCTGAATAACTAGACCTGCGGGACGGGTCAAGTGGCGCCTGAACAGGAACCCGAAGCACGGCCAACTACCGGATGACGGAGAACCCCGGGAAAAGGAATCGAGGACCTTTCACGCCGCATCGCTCGTGCGTCGCTGGAAAGGGAGGTGAGTGGCCAAATAATTGTCGTCCGATTGTCATGGGGGAACAATTGTCTAAGGAAGCTTGTTTTATAGGAGAAATCAAGCGTTTGCTCAGGGAGAGAGGAATAAGAGTTAAGAAAAAAGATTTAATTAAGTTCTTTTGTTTTATTGATGAAAAATGTCTTGGTTAGTTTTAAGTGGCCCTGATATACACCCACTTACGTGGAATATACGTGGAATAAGGTTGGTAAAGATATTAATAAGCTTTTAAAAGCTGGTGACCCAGTGTCCGCTGCATATTTTAGTTATTGGGGCATTATAAGAGACATAATACAAGATGCTGAGAAAGGGGGCAAGAATGCCCGTCTCCTAACTATAGCAGAGGACTTCTTGCAGGCCTCACGGCCGCCTTTACATAAAAATGAAAGTAAAAGTGGCGAGCCTCATTCTCCTTGCCCCTCCATTATTATCAATATGCCGGGAGAGGGGGGAAGTCCCCCGCCCAAGACGCTACACTCCCTGGAAGATCCCAGTGCGTCCAAAGACCCAAAAACCATCTATTCCTCTCTTAAAGAGATTTCCAACAATCAAAAAAGAGGCAAGAACCTCGATCAAGCCTCTGAGGCTGATTTAGAGGAGGAGGCTGCTAGATATGAAGAAGAGAGATACGGTCCTGGACCTCGACATTCCCAGATTTTTTTCACTCAAAATTCTGGACCCAATCGCCCCCCGCCCTACTTTCCCCCATTACCGTCAGCTTCCCCTGGGCCCCTGCCGATCGCAGTGGTAGAGGGACTTAACCAAACTAAAGCTGCAATTCAGGCACAAATTACTGGCCTTAGGCAAGTTTTACAATTACAGCAGGAGTTAGGAGATCTTACTTTAGATATTCAAAATTTACAAGAGACCATGAGAAAGGGACAAGATGCCCCCAAAAGACCATCTAACGCTGTAAAAAGATCCCAGCCAAAGCTAACTTTCCCAGTTACGACTAGGGCATGCACCAGGCAAGCCAGGGAGGAGTCCGAGTTAGCCCAAGGGTGAACTAGATCGGCTGAGATTAGCCTGAGCCAGATAGTATATCAGCCAGATAGGTATATTGTGACCAAGGGGAGGAGATTGAAGAAGAAATTGATTATGATGAGGTAGCTGTACTGAAGAGGAAGACTCCAATCAAGGTGAATACGAGACCTCGAGTCCCGTATACAAGAAACTCAAACTTAAACATATCAAAGAATTACACTCAGCTCTTAAAAATTATGGTTTAACTGCACCCTTTACCTTGTCCGTTTCAGAAGGACTCGCGGGGTCCGGATATCTGACTCCTAGTGAATGGACTAAGGTGGTGCAGTCTGTCCTCACCAGAGGACAATACTTAACTTGGAAATCTGAATTCATAGATAGGGCCGAGAGTCTGGCCGCTAGGAACAGAAAAATCCCTCTAGGCAGGACCGCCTCTTGGACAGCGGGTTGACAAGTTATGTGGGAGAGGCCCATTTGCCTCTGAGGAAAAACAATTAGGATTGTCCCCGGGCGTACTCACTCAAACAGCACAGGCCGCCTTATCTGCCTGGAGAGCAAGCGGTTCCTGCTAAAGGAGCCCTCAACACCCCCTTAACTAAACTAGTCCAGGGGGCCCAGGAACCCTACGCTCAATTTGTGGGGAGGTTACAGGAAGCAGCAGAAAGAATCCTAGGTCAAAGTGAAAGCGAGGGACTCCTCGTTAAGCAGCTTGCTTTTGAAAACGCTAACTCAGCGTGCAGAGCCGCATTACGAGGCAAGACCAAAGATCTTGATATTACAGGAATGATTAAACTTTTGCAATGATGTTGACTCCTTCTCACATCAAGTGTCCAAGTCTATCAGTTTAGCTATCGGGGCTGTGTTCCAAAAAACTGGAGATTCTGGCCGCCCTAGAGGCAAAACATGCTTTAGATGTGTGCAGCCTGGTCACTTTGCTAGAGAATGTAGCGCTCTCAACCCCAGCCAGTCATTTAATCCCGTCACTGGCCAAGGGGCCCCTAAGCTTACTTCGCCGAGAGTTTGTCCTCGCTGTAGGAAAGGCTGCCATCAGGCTAAAGAATGTCGGTCTAGAACTGATGCTAATGGGCAAGCCCTCCCTGCAGTCCAGGGAAATGGCCAAGGGGCCCCGCACTGGGGCCCCACACCCCCCCAAGTACAGCACCAAGCTCCTGCGGCACCAGCTTATCTAGGGCAACAGCAGGGAGCGCAGGACTGGACCTGTGTGCCTCCTCCCACACAATTTTGAACCCCCAAGATGGTGTTTAGGTTCTCTCCACAGGAATTTTTAGACCCCCACCATCTGGCACATTTTTTTCTCATTATAGGGCATGCCTGAGCTACCATGCAGGGTCTCAGTGTCCACTCGTCGCTTGTGGACCCAGACTGTACTGGAGAGATAAAAGTTTTAAGGCAGAAAAGGGCCCGGTCACCATTCTCCCTGGTCAGAGAGTAGCCCAGGCGCTCCCTCTCCTGCTTGATTCCTCTAGTGCTCACATGGGAGGGCTCAGAGGAGATAGCCAACCTGGTTCCTCTGATGTCTACTGGGTCCAGCAACTCTCTAAGGAGCGCCCCTCCTTGTGCCTTACGTTGGACAGGCGAAAGTTTGATGGCGTTATAGATACGGGAGCTGACACCACAGTTCTTAGTTTGAGCTCCTGGCCTTCTGCCTGGCCTCTCCAGCCCTCGATGACTCATTTACAAGGCATTGGCCAGTCTAAAACTACCTTACAAAGTTCAAAGTTGTTGACATGGAAAGATTCAGAGGGGAATTCGGGCACTTTGCAGCCTTTTATTGTTGAGGGCCTCCCTGTCAATCTTTGGGGGAGAGACATTCTCTCTCAAATGGGGATGATGATGTGTAGCCCCAATGAGGTGGTTGCTCACCAGCTCGCTCGAAGAGCTAGTGTAGATTGGGGTACCCCTGACACCTTTGTCCCTCAAAAAAGTGTGCCAGAGCTTTCGGATTCTAACTGGTCCCCCGGGTGCTCCACTGAAGGCAGGCGAAAACACTTAAAGCTCCTTCCCTAGAGACTTTATGTCTGCCCAGGAGGTCATCGCAACTGCTCCATTGCCCGAGCATAGGAATGTTGGGTCTGTTATTCACCCTCCCCGCCCTTTTATGAAAGGATTGCAAGCTTTGGAGAATTATTACCCACTAATGATACGTCGCTTCTGCGGCGGAGTCCTCCAGAGAAGCAAGGACTCACCCTTGGCCAAATTTCTGGCCTAGGCATGTGCCTTCTGGGACCTGATATGCTGCCCCCCAAGACCCTGATTGAGGTTTGCAATCAAACTATTGTAATTAATGCTTTGCTGTTTCTAATGATCCCTATCTTGCTTGCTCCTCGGGATTGGCCACTTTTATAGTTTCAGCTGCCTTTTTAGAGAATAGAGAATATTGTGTGTTTGTCAAGCTCCTTCCTCCCTCAATTGACTATTCATGATTCTGATGAGCTCCTTAGTTTTTGGGAAAGGGGAACTCATTTGTCCAGACAAAAGAGAGAACCTATAACAGCAGTCACCCTGGCTATACTCCTTGGTTTGGGAGCCACAGGGGCTGGAACAGGAATTGCCTCCTTGGTCACTTCCAGTCAGCAGTATGCGCAGGTCGATAGAGGCCTACAAGAGCTACAGTTAGGACTAAAGAATCTTAAAGATTCTGTTACACCCCTCTCTGAGGTAGTGTTACAAAACAGAAGAGGTTTAGATTTGCTCTTTTTACAACAAGGTGGGTTATGCACTGCCCTTAAGGAAGAATGCTGCTTTTATGCAGACAAGACAGGATTGGTTGAAGATAGCCTAAAAAAGGTCAGGGAAAGTCTAGAAAACCACAAGAAAGAAAGAGAGAAAAAAGAATCATGGTATCAAAACTGGTTCTCTACATCCCCTTGGCTCTCTACTCTGTGACCTAGTCTTTTGGGATCTTTGGTGGGCCTTCTCATGCTCATTTCTTTTGGGCTGTGGGCCTTCCAAAAATTAACTCTATTTGTCAAGTCACAGCCGCTTTCACCAACAAGCCGGTTTCAGTGCATTACCATCGTCTAGAGGTCAGAGATAATGACCCGGGTGCCTACGAGGAGCCCTTGGGCACCCCCTCTGCTGGCCTGGATTTCTTGATCCTGGCCGCAGACTACTGAAACCCTTGGTATAAAAAGCTATGGAGACATCCATGACGGGATTATCATGATGCCACATGCCAGATGCACACCTGAGAGCCTGCAAGAAGTCCTCTGCTATAGTTAAGAGACGGGCATTCTCGCCCCCTTTCTCAGCATCTTGTATTATGTCTCTTATAATGCCCCAATAACTAAAATATGCAGTGGACACTGGTTCACCAGCTTTTAAAAGCTTATTAATATCTTTACCAACCTTATTGCACATAAGTGGGTGTATATCAGGGCCACTTAAAACCAGCTAATGACATTTTTCATCAATAAAACAAAAGAACTTAATTAAATCTTTTTTCTTAACTCTTATTCCTCTCTCCCTGAGCAAACGCTTGATTTCTCCTATAAAACAAGCTTCCTTAGACAATTGTTCCCCCATGACAATCGGACGACAATTATTTGGCCACTCACCTCCCTTTCCAGCGACACACGAGCGATGCGGCGTGAAAGGTCCACGATTCCTTTTCCCGGGCTTCCTCCGTCGTCCGGTAGTTGGCCATGCTTCGGGTCCCTGTTCAGGCGCCACTTGACCCGTCCAGCAGGTCTAGTTATTCAGGGTCCCGAAGAGGCGCTACCTGAGGGTCATGGGGGGAGGCGGGGGAGAAGAACGAGACCAAGCAAGATTCCATTGTCACACATGAGGGGGGGAAGGACATTAATTTTAGGAATAAGAGACTTATAGTCTAGCATTCCATCTTTCTGAACTTCAGGGCTGGAGAGACAAGAGGATCAGAGAGTGAGACACACAGAAGGAGAGAGACAGAGAATGAAAGAAAGAGAGAGAAATACACACACACAAACACACACACAGAGAAAGAGAGAGAGAGAGAGAGAGAGAGAGAGAGAGAGAGAAAGAGAGAGAGACAGAAGTGTCTTCAGCACACAGGTCTAGAATTAGAGAGCTGGAAAGAGGGCTCAGAGGTTAAGAGCACTGCCTATTCTTCCATAGGTTCTGAGTTCAAGTCCCAGTAACCAAAGGGTGGTTCATAACCATCTATAGTGAGATAAGTAACAACATCTATAATAATCTTCTGGCCTGCAGGCATACATGCAGCCAGACTGTTATATACATAATAAATGAATCTTTTTTAAAAAAGAACTAGAAAATACTTTTAAAGAAATCAAATACAAGCCCACTAGATGACAAGTAGCAACACTCACAGATGAAATATGACAGAGAGAGAGAGACAGAGAGACAGACAGACAAAGAGAAAGACAAACAGACAGACACAGACAGACATGAATTTTAGGAAAAAGATATTTATGGGTTAACATTCCATATATATATATATATATATATATATATATATATATATATATATATATATATATATATATATGCATACATACATACTGAATAAATCTTTTTCAAAAAAGAATTAGAAAAACATTTTAAAGAAATCAAACATGTCTGCTTTTCCAGAGGTCCTGAGTTCAAGTCCCAGCAACCACATAGTGGCTTATAACCATCTGTAATGAGATCTGATGCTTTCTTCTGGTGTGTCTGAAGACTGCAACAGTGTACTCACATACATAAAAAATAAGTCTTAAATTGAAAGAAGGAAAGGAAGGAAGGAAGGAAGGAAGGAAGGAAGGAAGGAAGAAAGAAAGAAAGAAAGAGAGAGAGAAAGAGAAATCAAACACAAGCCAACTAGATGGCAAATAATAGCACTCACAGTTCAAATATCACATACACACACACACAGAGGGAGAGAGAGAGAGAGAGAGAGAGAGAGAGAGAGAGAGAGAGAGAGAGAGAGAGAGAGCATGAATTTTAGGAAAAAGAGAGTTATGGATTAACATTCCATCTTTCTGAACTTCAAGGTGAAAAGTAATGGCTGTGGCTCCAGCGACCTCTTCTTTGTTCCAAGAATTATCTGGCCAGCATGGGAAAGAATTCAGACTCTTCATAATTGCCTTAGTTAAGATACCCTACGAGCCTTTTTAGCCCCACACCCTCTTTACAATTTCCTGGAGTTGAAGATAGACCAAATTCTATTCTCTACCCATGGGACATTCCTGAATAAGAATCCTCACAGAATGTGTTAAATGATAACCACCTGACCTCCGGAAAATCCCAGGCAGATCTAAAGATCAATAGTCAATAGATGTTAGCTTATGGGTTAAAACTGCAATTTGACTGATGCAACCTGTGCCTCTAAAAAGTATAAAAACTGCCTGCAATGTCCCTTGTGGTCGCCTCTCCTTTGTGGGCAGGATGACCCTGACTGGTCGGCTCATTAAATTTCTTGCCCTTTGCATCGATTGCTGCCTCCATGTCTCCTTGAGAAGGAGTCTTCTCGAGCAAGGCTCTTCAGGTCTTACATTTGATGCACTGGCCGGGAAACCTCCCCTTCTCTCAAGGTGGAGGGGAAACCTCTTCAGTTCCTGGTGGACACGGGAGCTCAGTCCTCTGTGCTACTGGGGACAGAAGGACCAATGTCAAAGAAAAATTCGTGGGTTCAAGGGGCAACTGGTGTCAAACAATATTCATGGACTACCTGAAGATCTGTAGATCTCAGAGTGGACTGGGTATCCCATTCATTTCTTGTGGTACCTGAGTGCCCAAGCCTGCTATTAGGAAGAGATTTATTAACCAAAAGAGGAGCCCAAATTCATTTCCAACCTAAGGGACCACGAGTCATAGGACCGACTGGAGAACCTATACAGGTCTTAACTATGCAGCTAGAAGACGAGTAATAACTGTTTGAGCCCGAGAAGGAGGCCCTGTCCAAGATGTACTACTGACTAAAAACCTACCTACAAGTTTGGACAGAGACTGGTGGACTGGAGCAAGCTAAGAATCAACCCCCAGTCCATGTAGAGCTAAAAGCTTTCACCAGCCCAATAGTGGTACAATAGTACCCTATATCCAGAGAAGCCAAAGACAGCATAAGACCTCACATTGCTAGATTGCTCTAGCTTGGTGTTTTACATAAGTGCCAATCGGCTTGGAATACACCTTTCCTGCCGTTAAGGAAAACAGAAACGAACAACTATTGGCCAGTGCAGGATCTCAGGGAAGTAAATAAAAGGGCAACAGACCTCTACCCCACTGTGCCAAACCCTTATAACCTGTTGAGTTCCCTGCCCCCATTTAGGACTGGTATACAGTGCTAGATTTAAAGGATGCTTTCTTCTGCCTTTCCTTGGCCCCCAGAGCCAGGAGTATTTTACCTTTGAATGGAAATATCCAGAACTGGGAGTCACAGGCCAGCTGATGTGGACCCAGCTGCCCCAAGGGTTCAAATACTCTCCCACATCTTCAATGAAGTGCTGCCTGAGACCTCGCCGTGGTTCAGGAGTCTAACTCCCAGGTAACCCTACTTCAATACATAGATGACCTTCTTATTGAGGATGAAACTGAAGCACAGTGCCTGAATGGTACGAAAAAGTTGCTCCTTGACCTGGGCGCACTCGGCTACCGAGCCTCTGCCAAGAAGGCACAGATTTGTCAGTGGAAGGTAGGCTACCTGGGGTACCTGTTAGAGGTTGGCAGGCGATGGCTCTCTGATGCTAGAAAAGAGACTGTATTCCACATTCCCCCTCCCACAACTCCAAAACAAGTACGGGAGTTCATGGGTATGGTAGGATTTTGCAGACTTTGGATACCAGGCTTTGCCGAACTGGCTGCTCTCTTATACCCCTTAATGAAATCAGGACATCCCTTCCTTTAGGGAGAAAGGGAACAGCAGGCATTTGAATCCACCAAGCTGACCTTGATGTCGGCTCCTGCACTAGGACTCCCAGATGTTACTAAGCCCTTCTACATCTTCATAGCTGAGAACAGGGGAATTGCAAAGGGAGTGCTGACACAGAAGTTAGGGCCATGGAGGAGACTGGTTGCTTGCTTGTCAAAAACAATTGGAGCCAGTGGAGGCAGGGTGACTGGCTTGTCTACGTATTGTGGCCGCTGTGGCAATGATAGTCCAAGATGCAGATAAACCAACACTCAGACAGGACCTGGTGGTGACAGCACAACATGCCTTGGAAAGTGTGGTGTGGCAGTCACCTGACCACTGGCGTACTAGCGCCTGAATGACTCATTACCAAACCCTGTTGCTTAATTCTGACCGGGTAATGTTCTCCCCCATTGTGAGCCTAAACCCGGCTACTCTATTCCCGGACCCAGAACTCGAACCTCCTATCCATGACTGCCAACAGGTGTTAACAGAAGTACATGGTTGGCAGAAGGATTTGTCAGATCAGTCTTTGACAAATGCAGAAGTGACCTGGTATACAGATGGGAGCAGTTTCCTTGAAAATGGACAGAGAAGAGCAGGAGCAGCTGTGGTAGATGGACAACGTACCATTTGGGTCCAATCACTCCCCGAGGGGACCTCTACCCAGAAGGCTGAGTTGATAACTCTCACAAAATCCTTAGAACTGGCAGAAGGATAAAGGGCTAACATCTACACAGACAACAGGTATGCCTTTGCTACCACCCATGTACACGTGGCAATTTACCAGCCCAGAGGCCTCCGCACATCTGGAGGAAAAGAAATAAAAAATAAGACTGAAATCCTGACTCTGTTAAAAGCTCTCCTCCTGTCAACAAAGGTAAGCATAATTCATTGTCCCCATTGTCAAAAGGATGACTCCCCCATGACTCAAGGGAAAAACATGGCAGATGAGGTGGCCCAGGAAGCTGCCAGGCAGACTCCCTTAATCCTGTCAGTCCAGACAGTACAAAGTAGAGAGAAAGGACATGAATACATGGCAGAAGACTTCACCTCAATTCAGCAAGACCCCAGCAACAGGTATGATACTGAGAAAAAGGTGTAGCTCACCTATTCAAGAAAGACTATCCTACTGCAGAGACAAGCCTGGCTCATGATTAAGCAAATGCATCAATGGACTCATCTGGGGGCTGATAAGTTAATACAAACTGTTGAAAATCAAAGAATTTTGTCCCAGGACTAAATCTTCTAGTAAGACAGATAGTCAATAACTGAGCCATACCAAAAAGTCAATGAATGCATGTAGAACTGCCAGGAGTCAAACTGACCTTACTTTATGTTTAGATTCCATTTTAAAGATAGGATTAGGTTTTGACTTCTCTTCAGCTACAGACCTTGGGGAAATTGGGTGATCGACGGTCACTGCGCCCTGCCATAAGAAGAAAACATTTTACAGCTGCCAGAGATTCACCTTGGCAGAATGTCCAGGCTTTGTGGAAAATCCCACTTTGCTTTACTTCTTCCCCTACCTGTATAAATTCCCTGAGAAAATGCAGTTTGGGGGACCTTGAACAAGAATTCGGTCTTGGCCTGTTTCTTGTGTCTCCTGTCCTTCCCATTCACTACCCTTCTCTGTTAGGGTCCCCTGTTGGCAACGGACGTAGGGCTCTTTTCTGAGTAAGGATCACAGAGAATGTCATCTTCAAGGAGCAGCCACTCATCATTTGGAACCACCGACTCATCAGGTCAATACAGGTTCACCATTGATCACCACAGAAATGCTCGTCTGTGGGAGATCTGGAGTAAGTCAGGTGACACATTATGGGACAGGCATTAAGTAAGCACGATGCTTTTCTTTATGATCTCAAGGAGGCCCTCAAGATGCAGGGAATAAGTTAAAAAGAAAGAACTTCACAAGTTTTTTTATATTCATTTAGAATAGAATTAAATAGAATAGAATAGAAGGACTAAAGGGCAGAGAATGGAGGAGATAGGGAACAGATACTAGAAAGATTCCTAGCTCAAGAATATTTGGGCTGTACATGGCTCTTAGAAATGGTAGGTATATGGATAGAAGGATTGTGCATGTTGGGGAGGAATTAGAGAGGTTAGAAAAGCAGGGTGCTGGGGAGCAACTATCAGGGGCTACCACTGTGCCTCTTCTCCCTTCTCTGGCAGAATTCCCAGAAGAAGAAGGAGGTAAAGAGTTAGATCTTGAGTGTGTGTGTGTGTGTGTGTGTGTGTGTGTGTGTGTGTGTGAGAGAGAGAGAGAGAGAGAGAGAGAGAGAGAGAGAGAGAGAGAGAGAGAGAGAGAGAGAGAGAGAGAGAGAGAGAGATTTCAGAAAAGCGTTCTGTATCTGGAACATTGTATCAAAAGAAACAAGTTCTCTTCCCTCTCTGTCTATTGTCTGTCCTTGGTGCACCGATCTGTCCATATGTCTGTCAATTTATGTTTGTTTTTATTTTGTTATTTAAATGATAGTTGTTATGCGTTTCATGTTTAAAAATGGTTAAAACTTTATCTGCTGGCTGTCCACCATTTCATTTAGTTTAACTTGTTTAAAAGGCAGTCTCAATTTGCACAGCAGAAACTGATGTTACCCTGCACTGTGGCTGGGAGTCAAGTGCAACTGGAAAAATCCTGCTAGGGACTGATTATCTATACAAGCCTCTCATAAAGGGGCCAACAGCTTTTCAACATCTTTGATAAGAGAGATGATGGCTGTTTTTTTTCCTAGAAAAAAAAACTATGTGATTGTGTTTATCGGGTTCAGCAAGTGACAAGGTGCTTTTCTCTTGAAATTACAATTAAACAGTATAAGAAACTTTTGTCTGGTTTGAATAAATATATCTATATAACCACTTCACTTTTGTTTCTGACTGGTTTTTAAGGTATAAATATGTTCTACACATCTTATTATAGAATATTAACTTATAAGTTATTGGGTATGATTAAAAAATCGTAACATTGGTAAAAGAAAGTTAGTTTAAAATTGGTAACTTGGTTGGAGTCATTCTAAAGAACATGTGACATGAGCCAATCCAGAAAAACAGGTGTCTAAAGACACTTCTAAATTGAGATTATATTTTATGTAATTCTCATCCTAGAAACTAGACTTATAAAAGATAAAATTTAGAAAAATATCTCTTTACTGATACATTAAAAGTTACACTGTCATTCATTCATATGTAAAAACTGACAGTCAAACTTTGTATGTAAAAGTAATGTTCTTGATATTGATTTTAAAGAAAATAGATTATTTAAAACTGACTTTTGTTCTTCAAAATTATGGACATGCTCTAATATTACAAAAGAAACTTAAAAATATATTTAAACTGCCAGTGTTCCATTAGTTGAAGTTTACAATTAAATCACAATCTCAGAATTTTAACTCATACATAGTTGTAATTAAGAAAAAATCAGACAAATAGATCAGTTATATCCTAAACAAATTTTGGCACAGAAAATTCAAATAAGAAAAGATAGTTTATTTGATTTAAATGATTTTCAAAAGCTTTGAGGAAATGTTAACTTGTTAAGACCCCACCTTATGCTTGCCATAGGAGAACTTAAACCTCTGTATGATAGTCTCAAGGAAAATACAAATCCTAATCCCCTAGACAATTAACTGATGAGGGATAAAATAACTTTGCAGAAAAGTCAATTGTTGGATGTTTCCCAGCAGTCGTTTGGAAAAGAGATCATTAATGTAAATTCATCTTTCTTCATCTCCAAGTTAAGTTTGAACACTATTATGAGACTGTTATTATGTTAATACAAAATTGTTAGATAAAATCATGACAATATTTTGTAAAAAAAAAAACTTGATGAGATATTTATTCCTTAGTCCAAACAGCAATTGCATTGGTTTTTACAAAATACTTATATTTGGCCTATTGCATAGCAAACTTTGTAGGCAAATTTGAAAATCATTATTCCAAAGACAAGTTTTTAGAGTTTGCTTCTATACACACGTGTAAATATATGCATGCAGCCAATAAAAAATACATTTATTTTTTTGTATTTAAAAACAGCTCATCTAATGGTAGAGAAACATATATAATTGGATCATATGTTTGTTGTCTTAAATTTTCTTCCTGCTTCACAAATAATTAAATTATGTGCTATAGGCCGGGCGGTGGTGTCGCATGCCTTTAATCCCAGCACTTGGGAGGCAGAGACAGGAGGATTTCTGAGTTCGAGGCCAGCCTGGTCTACAAAGTGAGTTCCAGGACAGCCAGGGCTATGCAGAGAAACCCTGTCTCGAAAAACCGAAAAAAAAAATTATGTGCTATAGTCACTATTTTTAAAACATTAAATAATCAAGCTTTTAATTTGTAGACTGATAATTGAAATAGATAGCTCATGGCTTACAATTGCTTGAAATTATATTTTTTATAGATACTGCTAATTCTCATATTTTACAAGAATACAACTTAATTTAAGAAACATGTACTGTTTCTTGCTTTTAGGACACTTAAAAGCTCATACTAGATTGTCCAGACTCCTTAATGAGGACAATGCTACAGCAGGTTTACATATCAGGCAGATTATAGACTTTACACAAAAACAATTAGCCATTCTCATTCCTTACATCATCAAATAGTAATAGCTTAAGATAATTATTTGATATTTCTAGAAAATGTACACATCAAATTATAAAGACTTGTCCTCAGTTTCTTCATGTACCACATAATAGTGTTAATCCGTGAGGACTTATTCCTATTCCTAATCAAAACAAATAGATGTAACTCACATTTCTAATTAAAAAAATTAAAAAATATACATATGACTATTGACAGCTTTTTAACCTTTCTAGTAGCAACTGCTTTAACAGGGGAAGCAACTAAAAATAAAATTAGTCATTGCTTATGTTGTTTTTCTATACTAGATGTTCCAAATCAGATTAAGACAAATATTATAACTGGCTATTATGGTCAGTCATTTGAGATATTTTGTTAACAATTTAATATAAGTCATATTACTGAGATTCCTTATAATCCTCAAGGACAAGGATTCCTTATAATCCTTTCAGGCCCATGAAACTTTAAAACAATATTATAAAATAAAAGAGGGGAGAATCATATCCCCGTACACCTCAAAATTTTTAGAAATTCAATGCCAAGGAACTGAGTGTGGGGCAGAGGGTATGTTTGTGATGCCTCCTACTAATGCTGACACTACAGACATCTGCAGACTCAACATCCCCCTTTGCATGGTGATTTTATTTATCTGAAAATTAGACAAACAGACTAGGAGAGATATTGGCTACTGCTGATTGCCATCCCCCTTTGGGGTGTCAAAAGGCCATATTGGGACATTACATTGTAATCATCAATAAGTTAGCTAAACATTTTCAATTAGCTATAGAGGCTTCTGCTGAATCTCTGGCTTCTCTGCAAAGGTAAATAAGCTCACATGCCCAAGTTACCTTGCAGAATCGCCATCCCTTAGACCTTCACACAGCAGAGAAGGGTGGTACCTGCATTTTTCTTAAGGAGAAATGTTATTATGTTAATGAATCTTGCCTAATAGAATTACAGGTGCATAAACTCCATAAGATGAGTGAGGATCTACAGAGACAGAAATTATCTGGAGTTGCCACTGATTGGTGGGAATCCTCCATGTTTTCCCTCCTGATGTCCCTTGTTGGGCCCTTGCTTTGTGTGCTTTTGATAGCCATTTTAGGACCCTTTATTTTAAACTGGTTAATAGGATTTATTAGACAGCAGGTCAAAACCATACAGGTACATTATCATCAACTTGATTTGGCTGATAGAGGCCTAGCTGAGCCAAGAGATGACATTACCCCCACAGGGATGCATAGAAACTCAGAGCTATGCACACTGGTTCAGCACAGTGCAAACTTAGTGTGGGCACCTGCAAGGGGTATAAGGCAAAGCACTGCAGGGGGAGGACCCAACTGTCTGATTTTGAGTCCCCCGTGAAGCAAACCAGATTTGCATAGGGTTGGTGTCGGTCTTCGGATCACTCTACACTCTGTGGGGTTCTCCCAACAAGTTAGTCTCTGCCCCTCCTCTCCAAAAGACACCAAGAGCCACCTAAGATGTGGGAAGAACAATCCTCTGTTCTCCACGAGAGGAATCAGGTCAATACTTCCCCCCTCTGATTAATGCCCACTTGTGCATCAACGAGACCTGTAGATGTCCACTTTCTCACCGGCCTCACAAAAATTAAATAAAAATGGAGGAGATGCCAGGAGCCAAACTAACCTTACTTTATGTTTATATTCCATTTTAAAGATAGGATTAGGTTTTGACTTCTCCTCAGCTACCAACCTTGGAGAAATCGGGGGGTCAATGGTTACTGCACCCTGCCAGAAGAAGAAAACATCTTACAGCTGTCAGAGATTCACCTTGGAAGAATGCTCAGGCTTTGTGGAAAATCCCGCTTTGCTTTCAGTCTTCCCCTACCTGTATAAATTCCCTGAGAAAATACAGTTTGGGGGGGACCTTGAACAAGAATTCAGTCTTGGCTTCATTTCTTGCATCTCCTGTCCTTCCCATTCTCTTCCCTTTTCTCTTAGGGTCCCCCTTTGAAACTCCCCAAAGGCTGGGGCATAGAACTAAGGTAGAGAAGGGTAAGAGACCTAGAGGAGACCAACCAGCAGCTTATTGGGAGGTAGACTTCACAGAAATAAGACTGGGGAGATATGGATATAAATATCTGCTAGTTTTTGTAGATACTTTTTCAGGATGGGTTGAGGTTTTTCCCACAAAAAAAATGAGACAGCAACAGTGGTAGCTAAGTCTTCTTCCTGGAAGAAATCTTCCCCAGGTTTGGAACACCTAAGTTTATTGGGTCAGATAACGGGCCCACTTTTGTAGACCAGGTAAGTCAGAAATTAGCTAGATTCCTGGGGACAGATTGGAAACTTCATTGTGCTTACCATCCCCAAAGTTCAGGACAAGTAGAAAGAATGAACAGAACAATAAAAGAGACCTCTACTAAATTGGCCTTGGAGACTGGTGTGGAGTGGGTGGTGCTCCTTCCCCTTGTCCTGTTCCAAGCCCGAAATATGTCTTCCCGATTTAAATTAACTCCTTTTGAAATATTGTATGGAACTCCTGCCCCTCTTACTCTGATGGATTTTAGTCAGGGTTTCTATTCCTGCACAAACATCATGAACAAGAAGCAAGTTGGGGAGAAAAGGGGTTTATGTAGCTTACACCTACCATATTGCTGTTGATCACCAAAGGAAGTCAGGACTGGAACTCAAGCAGGTCAGGAAGCAGGAGCTGATGCAGAGGCCAAGGAGGGATGTTTCTTACTGGTTTGCTTCCAGATTAGGATCATAGGTGAGCCTTCCAATTCTGGATTGCAGTTCATTCCAGATATAGTCAAGTTGACAACCAGGAACAGCCACTACAACCACGTAGGCCCTGAGCATGCTGCCACAATCTCTATAATTTCACATATGCATCTATCTGTCTTGTTTTAGAAATCCTATTTTCCATGGTGGGTGTTCTCAATCCCCTCTAGCACTGATAATATTTCTACCTATACATCCACAGTGTTTCCTGACTCCTGAGGCAAGGGATTTTATAGAGACATCCCATTTACAAATGTGTGTTCCAAATTCTTTTGCATTCTCAAAATTGACTGGCTAAGGGTATTTGTACTTGTTCCTATCTGTTACAGAAGGAAAGCTCTCTGATGGTGGCTGATCACGACCCTGATGTTTCCGTATAGCACAATGTCATTAAGAGTGATTTTACTGCTATGTGATATTATCAGAACATAAACATATGCAATTTTTACACAGTCTCTACGATTTATATTACAATATATATGCAAATATATACTTATTCAGTAAGAATTAATGAGATAAGAGGCCATGTGCATTTTAGGAGTGCAGGGAGTGGTACAGAGGGTGTTTTGGAGACAGGAAAGATAAAACAACTGAACGGCAATGTCAAAAAAACTACCAAATAATATTTAAAAAATAAACCAGCAGTCATCCATTCCAGCCACCATCTGCAGCAGGGAACCAGGCAGCTCCAAAGTCTTCTGGGCTTAGCCCACCAGGAGAGAGTGATCTCCCAGCAGCGATTTCACTTCTGAGTGTGAAGGTGAAATCTCCACCTTTATTCTGGAGGGGTACAGCTAGGAGCGCACAGGGCATACGATCAGTGGAGCTGCTGGGACAGGAGTCTACCCTTCCGACTGCCATTTGCAGCAGGGAACCAGACAGCTCCACAGCCTTCTGTGCACAGACCCTGCCAGAAGAGAGTTGGTCTCCCAGGAGTACAGACACAGGCTTACAGGTCCATGGGAGGGACAAGCTCCAGCCAGAGACAACAAGACCAACTAACACCAGAGATAACCAGATGGCAAAAGGCAAGCACAACAACCCTACCAACAGACACTAAAGCTACTTGGCAACATCAGAGCCCAGTTCTCCCACCAGAGCAAGTCCCGGATACCCCAAAACACCGGAAAAGCAAGAGTTGGATTTAAAGACTCATCTCATGATGCCGTTAGAGGGCATCAAGAAGGACATAAATAACTCCCTTAAAGACATACAGGAGAATGTGGGTCAAATGGTAAAATCTCTTAAAAAGGAAACACAAAAATCTCTGAAGGAAATACAGGAGAGCATGGATCAACAGGGAGAGGCTCTTAAAGTGGAAACACAAAAATCCCTTAAAGAATTCCAGGAAAACACAAACTAACAAGTGAAGGAACTGAACAAAACCATCCAGGATCTAAAAATGGAAGTAGAAACAATAAAGAAAGCACAAAGTGAGACATCTCTGGAGATAGAAAATCTTGGAAAGAATTCAGGAGTCATAGATGCAAACTTCAACAACAGAATACAAGATAGAAGAAAGAATCTCAGGTGGTGAAGATACCATAGAAAACATTGACTCAACAGTTAAAGAAAATGCAAAATGTAAAAAGCTTGTAACCCAAAACATCCAGGAAATCCAAGACATAAAGAGAAGACCAAACCTAAGGATTATAGATATAGAAGAGAGCGAAGTTTTCCAACTTAAAGGGCCAGTAAATATCTTCAACAAAATTATAGAAGAAAACTCCCCTACCCTAAAGAAAGAAATGTCCATGAACATACAAGAAACCTACAGAACTCCAAACAGACTGGACCAGACCAGAAAGTCCTCCCAGCACATAATAATCAAAACACCAAATGCACTAAACAAAGAAAGAATATTAAAAGCAGTAAGGGAAAAAGGTCAAGTAACCTATAAATCAGGCCTATCAGAATTACACCAGATTTCTCACCTGAGACGATGAAAGCTAGAATATCTTGGGCAGATCTCATGCAGACCCTAAGAGAACACAAATACCAGCCCAAACTACTATACCCAGCAAAACTCTCAATTACCACAGATGTAGAAAACAAGATATTCTATGGTAAAACCAAATTTACACAATATCTTTCCACAAATCCAGCCCTACGAAGTATAATAGTTGAAAACGCCAACACAAGGAGGGAAACTACACCCTAGAAATAGCAAGAATATAATCTTTTTCCAACAAATCCAAAAGAAAATAACCACACAAACATAAAAAGAACATCAAAAATAACAGGAAGCAACAATCGCTATTCCTTAATATCTTATAACATCAATGGACTCAATTCCCCAACAAAAAACATAGTCTAGCAGAAATATTTTTCATGTAAATCTTCAATTTTATCAGAAAATGTTTGTGATTCCTCTTTCAATTTAGTAATGTTTTTTATGTCTACCATTTTAACTGTATTATTTTCAATGATAATCTTTAATTTTAACATTTTTCTATATATTTCTTCAATTTTATCAGAAATATTTTCCATGTAAATCTTCAATTTTGTCAGAAAAAGTTTATAATTCCACTTTCAATCAATTTAGGAATATTTTTATGCCTACCATTTTATTGGTATAATTTTCCATGATAATCTCCATTTTTAATGTTTTTCTATATTTTTCTCCAATTTTATCAGAAATATTTTTCATGTAAATCTTCAATTGTATCAGAAAATGATTATAATTCCACCTTCAAACAACTTAGGAATATTTTTATGCCTACCATTTTATCTGTATTATTTTTCAAAGAAAGAGCCAATCTTAGCATGTTTTTCTATATATTTCTTCAATTTTATCAGAGATATTTTCCATGTAAATCTTCAATTTTATCAGAAAATGTTTATTACTCCACTTTCAATCAACTTAAAGATATTTTTATGCCTACCATTTTATCTGTATAATTTTCCATGATAATCTTCAATTTTAATGCTTTTCTATATTTTTTCAATTTTATCAGAAATATTTTCCATGTAAATCTTCAATTTTATCAGAAAATTTTTATAATTCTACTTTCAATCAACTTAGAAATATTTTTATTCCTACCAATTTATCTGTATAATTTTCCATGAAATAGTCAATTTTAACATATTTTTTTTATATTTCTTGAATTTTTTCATAAATATTTTTCTTGTAGATATTCGATTTTATCAGAAAATGTTTATAATTCCACTTTCAATCAACTTAGAATCATTTTTATGCCTACCATTTTATTTGTTATTTTCCATGACAATCTTCAGTTTTAATGTTATTTTATATTTTTCTACAATTATATTAGAAATATTTCACATGTAAATCTTCAGTTCTATCATAAAATATTTCTACTTCCTTTTTCAATTAATTTAGTAATGGTATTTATGTGTAACATTTTACTCTTTAATTTTCCATGAAAATCGTCAATCTTAATGTGTTTTTCTATATGCTTCTATAATTTTGTCAGAAACATTTTCCATGTAAATATTTAATTTTATCATTAAAAAATATAAACCAGCAAACATTGAGAGAAAAAGGACACTTACCTTCAACAACTGATGGAAAGATATAATAATGTGGATGTGTTTATATGTGCATATTGTGTGTGTACTATTAAATTTAAATAATCTTTAGTACTCTTTTTTCTTAAAATTTATGATGAGACCCTTCATCTATAGTGATTTATATGTTCATCAAATTAACTGACCTTATTGTGATAAAGGTATTGTGTGGGACATTTCCATTAGTGATTGTTCTCACTGAATGAAACACTTTTATTTCATAATAAAATTTTGTCTTTCATGTAAATTTACAGAGCATAATATTGCAGGAACAATCTGAACCCCATTGTCCTTTTCATAAAATGTTCCCTTCTTAGTCTGCTATCTTATATATATTCTTAACCTATTACTAATATATTTTAAAGTTATTCCAAAGTGCAGTGCTTCCGTGCTGTCACATGCAATACTGTCACTGTGCTTCACACTCTGCTAACACTCACTCTTGTTTCTCTTTTCAAATAAGTGACTTTTATTGCATCAGGAATCTATGATATTACAAATCCCAACAGAGTCAATTTACCATTTAGGTGATGTTTCAGATTTTTTAGCTGTAAAAAACACCATGATCAAAAAAAAAAAACCATGTGAGAAAAGTGTTTATTTACTTATGTACCATGGTCACAGAATATTGAATGAAGACAAGGCATGAAGTTGGATGCAGGTACTTCATGAAAGCATGTGGAATAATGTTTACTGGCTTCCTGTCACTGTTTTAGGCAGTCCTCTTTCTCATAACTCCAAGAACAACTCCCTTAGAGGTGGTACAGTCCAGTCAGTAGGGTCACCTTACATTAATCATGGCTTACATACAAAACCACAGGTCAAAATGATGGTATACATTCCTCAATTGAGATTCCCATTTCTCAATATCTTCAGGTTGGTGTATTTATGAATGACACCATTTTCCACCAAACTTTGGTAATTGGTATCACAATGGACAGTGCTGTCCTGTTTGTAAGTTGAAATTTCTATATTGCCTATAATTTTTATATGATTAAGTTCTACTTTTGTTAAGACAAAGAAAAAAATATGTTGAGTATCATCTAACATTTTCATACTATGAAAGTTTCAATAAAGCAATTTATCTTTGTACTTTTGTATAAAATTTGAATCTGGTCTAACTAAAATAACATAGCACTTTGGGACAAAGATACAACCTAGCAACCCTGCACTAGAAGCCAAGATGGAAAAGACCTCCACAACTACCATGACCTTCCCCCTGGTACTATGGTAGACAGGGAAGAATGTGATCCAGACACTACAGAACACCAGCATGCTGAAAGTTAGGACCTTGGCTTCATTGAATCTGTCAGGAAGGTTCCTAGCCAGGAAAGCCACAGTGAAGCTCCCCAGAGCCAAGGAACCCAAGTATCCCAGGACAATGTGAAATATAATGACTGAGCCTTTGTTGCAAATAATGACAGTCTTCCCATGTTCAGATTCTATATCTCTGTCAATAAAGGGAGGAGATGTTACCAACCAGATTCCACAGAGAATAAGTTGGATTAGGGTACAAATGGGAATGACCAAGTTAGGTGCCCCTAATACCAACATTCCTCTCATTCTTCTCCCTGGAGTAGTGAGCTTGAAAGCCATGACCACAGTTATTGTTTTGGCCAACACTGTAGAAACAGCCACTGTGAAAAATATTCCAAATGTGATCTGTTCCAGGATGCAGGTGACCTGGTTGGGATGTCCAATGAAGAGCAATGAGCAAAGAAAACAGAAGACTAGGGAGATGAGCAGGACGTAACTGAGAATGAGGTTATTGGCTTTCACAATAGGAGTATCCTTGTACTTCACAAAAGTGACGAGTACTAGAACTGTGAGGGCTGAGAAGGACAGGGCCATGCAGCCTAGAGCCATTCCTAGTGGATCTTCATAAGCTAGAAATGACACAGCTCTTTGGAGGCAGTGGGTTTGCTCTAAGTTGGCATACTTATCATCTGGACACCTCACACACTCTTCCATATCTGCTAGTGAAAAACAATAAACACTTATAAGGTATAATAATTATGTAGTTAATAATTTTGTGTTTGTATTATTCAGAGGATATATCAATAAATAATTTGGTATTGAGCATCTATTCCATTTCTTATTGCTGTAGGGACCACCAACTTAAGATTGCTCTCTGTTAACCTATGGTTTGTACTGAAACAAATCACCATCGTAGGAAATGGAACAGAAAAAAATATTCATTAAATAAAAAAGAAAGAACAATATGACTAATAATATGCATAATCTCATATTATTTAATTCCTCAAACCATAAATTCACTATTCATAGACAAAGGTAGAGTGCAGATACAGTTATTGATGCCAGTTGATGAAATACATTATGTACTTTGTTTGCTTTGAAAGTTGTACCCTTTGTCTATATTTACATATATGGAACAGAACTTATAATACATAATGCAAATATTGTTTGCACATGAAATATTTCATTCTTGAAAGTCTATGTCTCATTTACATATGCATTTCCCTCTCATTGTGTTACAATCTCGTTATTGTAAACTATTCATTCCAAGCTATATTGCATGAAGGTTATGGATGTTCACATTCATCTCTCTTTCCATAGCTAGGCTGTGATTGATGATAAGCATTACCCCATTGTTGCATTCTTGAAATCTTCACTCTTGTTCTAATTATTTGACAGTAAATACTTAATCCTTTAAACCATCTAAGATCTTAAAATATATTTCATTAAATAACTGTTACTCTGAGCATCTGACATTTGTCAGGGACTAAGCTGAGTTATGGAGGGAAAGATTGTGGACTGGTAATGTATTCAACTTTCTTTGTACAACAAATCAAGGAAGAATAAACATATGGTTAGATTATGCCTAGAAATTTTGTTTAAAAATTGTTACACATGTATGTCCCTCTAAACATTTTCTACATAATATAAAATCAGTAACCATCATTTTGTGAGAGATGTGTTATTTGTAGAAGATATTGCAGGTTATTTGCTGGGTACAAAAGAAGTTGATTTTATTTAACTGATTAAGTTCTGAAACATGGAGATTTTAGGTCTTCACTTTCCATTTAGGCCATATCATATTTCTAGTTAGGAAAGAGAAGATATTCAAATTCACCAATTTTTCTTCTGCATGCAAGCATGTACCTGTTTCATTGGAGACCTCATTTTCTGGGCACTGAACACAATCAAAGCAGCAGTCTGATGTGTCTTTCTGATGGATTTTCCTGAATCCAGCAGTACATGGCACACTACACATGGAGGAGGGAACCTGAGGCAATACATAGATATTATATAATACATGTGTGTGTGTGTGTGTTGTTCATGTATATATATAATGACCCATAGATTGATATATGGGGCATTAACAGATTTCATTATAAATATTCCTCTGATAACCAGGATTATTTAACAATTTCAGGCACATTATCATTTTGTATTATACTGTAATACAACGAATGTCACACAGTATTTACTACATCGTGTAATATTATATATGTAATGTTCAGATTGTAGCATTTCATAAATTTACTTTCCTAAACTGATTAATCCAAAAGGAAAGTTTATGTGGCATCAGTTTCTCTCTCATGTTTTATAAATAAAAAAATAGAACATTGAGTTGTATGGAGATAGAATGTAGAGTAAATCAAGAAAGCATTGTTTGATGAATATGAAAAGTGTATGTTATATAAGACTCTCCATAAAATTACTGAAGTTTTCCTAAGTATAAAAGAAAATCTTGAACCCCCTATCCCTTCCCCCTTCCCCCTGCTTTTATGAGGGTGACCCCACACAAACCCACACACCCCTGCCTCACTAACCTAACATTCTTCTGTGCTGGGGCATCAAGCTTCAACAGGACCAAGGGCCTCCTCTCCCACTGATACCAGATAAGGTAATCCTCCACAGAGGAGGGGAAACCTGGAAAGGGGGCTAAAATTTGAACTGTAATCAAACAAAATAAACAATAAAAATATAAACTGGCTGATCTTGTGCCAGAGCCCCAAGAACTGCTACAGTGCTACAGCTTTCCATACCCAAATACCTCCAGGAGAGGGCTATGCTCCCAGGAGTGCAAAGGTAAGACCACCACTTCTGCTCCAAGGGAACTGCCCAGAGCCCTGAGGGCACAAGAATCAAGGAGAAGCCTGGGAAAGATCCTTCTGGGTTTCCCTCTACACCCTGGAGCTGACACTGTGCCATAGCTCTCCATACCCAAATTCCACCTGGAGAGAACTTTTCTCCCAGGAGTACTGACACACATTCTTGCAGAAGGGACAAGCCATAGTCAGAGATAGCTAGACCAACAAACACCAGAGATTACCAGATAGCAAGAAGAAAGGGCAGCAACAGAAACAACAGAAACCAAAGCTCCTTGGCATCATTAGAACCCAGTTATCCCACCACAGTGAGCCCTGGTTACCCCAACACACCAGAAAAGCAAGACTGTGATTTAAAATCACATCTCATGATGATGATAGAGGACTTTAAGAAGGACATTAGTAATTGCCTTAAAGAAATACAGGAGATCACAGGGAAATAGGTAGAAGCCCTTAAAGAGGAAATATAAAAACAAATTATAGGAAAACACAGCCAAAAAGATGAAGGAATTGAACAAAATCATCCAGGATCTAAAAATGGAAATAGAGCCAATAGAGAAATCACAAAGGGATACAACCCTGGAGATAGAAAAATCTAGGAAAGAGATCAGAAGTCATAGGTTCAAGCATCACCAACAGAATACAAGAGGTAGAAGACAGAATCTTAGGTGCAGAAGATACCGTAGGAAATATTGACAGAACGGTCAAAGAAAAGCTAAAATGCAAAAAACTCCTAACCCAAAAATCCAAGAAATCCAGGATGAGAAGACCAAACCAAAATATAATAGGTATAGAAGATGGTGAAGATTCCAAACTTAAAGGGCCATTAAATATTTTCAAGGAAATTATCGAAGAAAACGTACAAAACCTCAAAAAAGAGATTCATATAAACATACAAAAACCTATAGAACTCCACATAGACTAGACCAGAAAAGAAATTCCTTCCATCAATAATATTCAAAACACCAAATGCACAAAAAGAACATTAAAATCAGTAAGAGAAAAATGTCAAGAAATATATAAGGACAGACATATCAGAATTATACAAGAATTGTCAACAGAAACTATTAAAGTTAGACTATCCTGGGCAGATCTCATACATACTCTAAGAGAACACAAATGAAAGCCCATGCTAGTATACCCAGCAAAATTCGTAATTATCATAGATGGAGAAAGCAAGATATTCTATGACAAAACCCAATTTACAAAATATCTCTCCACAAATCCAGCCCATCAAAGGATAATAGATGGAAATCACCAACCCAAGGAGGGAAACTACATCCTATGAAAAGCAAGAAATTAATCTTTCAACAAACCCAAAGAAGACAGCCCAACAAACGTAATTCCACATCAAACAACAACAAAACAGGAAGTAAGAATCACTTTTCCTTAATATCTCTTAACCTCAATGAACTCAATACCCCATCAAAATGACATAAACTAACAGACTGGATACATAAACAAGACCCAAAATTTTGCTGCATACAGGAAATGTACATCAGTGACAAAGACAGACAGTACATCAGAGTATAGGGCAGGAATACAAATTTCCAAGGAAATGGTCCCAAGAAATAAGCTGGAATAGCCATTCTAATATGAATAAAATCAACTTACAACCTAAAGTTATCAAAAAAAAAATAAGGAAGGACACTTCATTTTCATCAAAGGAAAATTCTACCAAGAATAACTGTAGATTCTGAATATCTATGCTCCACATGCAAGGGCAATCACATTTATAAAAGAAACTTGGATAAAGCTCAAAGCACACATTGCCCCTCACACAATAATAGTAGGAGACTTCAATACCACACTTTCAACATTGGACAGACCTTGGAAACAGAAACTAAGCAGAGACATAATGAAACTAACAGAAGTTATGTTCCAAATGGATTTAACAGATATCTACAGAACATTTCATTCTAAAACAAAAGAATATATTTTCTTCGCAGCACCTCATTTTACCTTCTCCAAAATTGACTATATAAATGGTCACAAAACAGGCCTCAACAGATATAAGAACATTAAATAATCCCATGTGTGGTAACAGATCACCACAGACTAAGGTTGGTCTTCAACAACAACAACAACAACAAGAAAAAAAACAACAGAAATCCCACATACACATGGAAAATGACTAATGCCCTCCTAAGTGATAACTTGGTCAAGGAAGAAATAAAGAAATTAAAGACTCTTTAGAATTTAATGAAAATAATGGAACAACTTACCAAAACTTATGGGATACAATGAAAGCAGTGCTAAGAGGAAAACTCATTGCTCTGTGTGCCTCCAAAGCAAAACTGGAGAGAGCATAAACTAGCAGCTTGATATCATACATGAAAGCTCTAGAACAAAATGAAGCAAATACACCCAATAGGAGTAGATGGAAGGAAATAAACTCAGGGATGAAATCAAACAAGTAGAAACAAAAAGAAATATACAAAGAATCAGCAAAACCAGGAGCTGGTTCTTTGAGAAAATAAACAAGATAGATAAAACCTTAGCCAGACTAGTAAGAAGGCACAGTATTCAAATTAACAACATCAGAAATGAAAAGGGAGATATACCAATAAAAATTGAGGAAATTTTAAAAAAAGTATCAGATCCTACTACAAAAGCCTATACTCAAATAATTGGAAAATCTGGAAGAAATGGACATTTTTCTAGACAGATACCAGGTACCAGAGTCAAATCAGGGTCATATAAATGATGTAAACAAACCCATAGCCCCTAAATAAATAGAAGCATTCATTAAAAGTCTCCCAACCAAGACAAACCAAGGACCAGATGTGTTTAGTGCACAATTATATCAGACCCTCAAAGAAGACCTACTGCCAATACTCTTCAAACTATTCCACAAAATAGAAACATAAGGAACACTACCTAATTCATTCTATGATGCCACAGTTATGCTAATACCAAAACCATACTAATACTCTTCAAAGAAAGAGAGCTTCAGACCAATTTCTTTATAAACATTGATGCAAAAATTGATGTCAAAATTCTAGCAAACTGAATTCAAGAACATCAAAAAGATAATTCACTATGATCAAGTAGGTTTCATCACAGGGATGCAGGCATGGTTCAATTTATGGAAATCCATAAATGTAATGGACTATATAAACAAACTCAAAGAAAAAACCTGCATGATCATTTCAGTAGATGCTAAAAAATTTTGACAAAATTCAACATCCATTCAAGTTAAAATTCTTGGAAAGATTAGGAAATCAAGGCCCATACCTAAACATAGTGAAAGCAATATACACCAAACCAGTAGCCAAAATTAAACTAAATTGAAAAAAACCTTAAAGAATCCCAGTAAAATCAGAGACTTAAAAGGCTGCCCACTCTCTCACTACCTATTCAATATAATACTTGAAGTCCTAGCCAGAGCACTTACACAACAAAAGGAGGTCAAAGGATATAAATTGGAAAGGAAGAAGCCAAACTATCAATTTTTCTAGATGATATGATTGTATACTTAAGTGACCTCACAAATTCCACCAGTGAACTCCTACAACTGATAAACAACTTAAGCAAATTGACTGCATGTAAAATCAACTCAAACAAATCAGTGGCCTTCCTATCCTCAAAGGATAAACAAGCTGAGAAAGAAATTAAGGAAACAACAACCTTCACAATGGTCATAAACAATATACAATATATCGGTGTGACTCTATCTGAACAAGTGAAAGATCAAGAATTTCAAGTCTCTAGAGAAAGAACTCAAGATCTCAGAAGATGGAAAGATCTCCCATGATCATGGAATGACAGGATTAATATAGTAAAAATGGCCATCATGCCAAAAGCAATCTACAAGATGCAAAGCAATGCCCATCAAAATTCCAATTCATAGAGTTAGAAAAAGCAATTCTCAAACTCATTTGTAATAACAAAAACCCAGGATAGCAAAAACTATTCTCCACAATAAAAGAACTTCTGCGAGATCACCACCCATGACCTCAAGGTGTACTACAGAGGAATCCTGATAAAAACTCTATGGCATTGGTACAGTGACAGGCAGACAGATCAATGGAATTGAATTGAAGATGCAGAAATGAGGCCACACACTAATAGTCACTTGTTGTTTGACAAAGGAGCTAAAACAATTCAGTGGAAAACAAACAGCATTTCACCTAATTGTGCTGGTTCAACTGGCAGTAACATGTAGAATTCAAATTGATCCATTCTTGTCTCCCTGTACAAAGATCAAGTCCAAGCAGATCAAGGACCTCTGCATAAAACAAGACACACTGAATCTAATAGAACAGAGAGTGGGGAAAAACCTTGAGCACATTGGAACAGGGGAAAATATTCTGAACTAAACACCAATGGCTAAGATCAAGAATCGAGAAATGGGACCTCATAAAATTGCAAAGCTTCTCTAAGGCAAAGGACACTGTCAAGACAAAATGGCAACCAACAGATTGGGAAAAGATCTTTACCAATCCTACATCTGATAGAGGGCTGATATCCAATATATACAAAAAGCCCAAGAAGTTAGACTCCAGAAAACCAAAATACCCGATTAAAAATTGGAATACAGAGCTAAACAGAGATTTATCAACTGAGGAAACTGGAATGGCTGAGAAGCATCTAAAGAAATGTTCAACATCCTTAATCATCAGGGAAATGCTAATCAAAATGACCCTGAGATTCCACCTCACTGCAGTCAGAATGGCTAAGATGAAAAACTCAGGTGATTGCAGATGCTGGCAATGATGTGGAGAAAGAGGAACATTCCTCTGTTGCTGGTGGGATTGCAAGCTGGTGCAACCACTCTGGAAATCAGTCTGGTGGTTTCTCAAATAATCGGACATAGTACTACCTGAGGACCCAGCTATACCACTCCTGGGCATATACCCAGAAGATGTTCCAACATATAACAAGGACACATACTCCATTATGTTCATAGTAGCCTTATTTATAATAGTCAGATGCTGAAACAATCAAGATGTCCTTCAACAGAGGAATGGATACAGAAAATGTGGTAGATTTACACAATGCAATACTACTCAGCTCTTAAAAACAATGAATTAATGGAATTCTTAGGCAAATGGATGAAACTAGAAAATATCATCCTGAGTGAGGAAACCCAATCACAAAAGAACACACATGGTATGCACTCACTATTAAGTGGATATTAGCCCAAAAGCTCAGAATACCAAAGATAAAATTCACAGACCACATGAAGCTTAAAAAGGAAGGAATACCAAAGTGTGGATACTTCGGTACTTCTTAGAAGGGGGAACAAAATACTCACAGGAGGAAATAAGGTGTGGGGCAGAGACTGAAGGAAAGGCCGTCCATAGACTGCCCCAATGGGGATCCATCTCATATGCAGTCACCAAACCAGGATGCTATTGTGGATGCAGGGAAGTGCTTGCTGACAGGATCCTGATATGGTTCCAGAGAGAATCTGCCAGAGTCTGACAAATACAGAGGCTGATGCTTGCAGTCAACCATTGGACTGAGCTCATGGTCTCTGATGAAGGAATCAGAGAAGGGATTGAAGGAGCTATGGGTGTTTGCAGTCTCATAGGGGGAGCAACAGTGTCAACAGACCACACTCCCAAGGACAGGAACATCAACCAAATAGTACACCTGCAGGAACACATGGGTCCAGCCACATAGGTAGCAGAGGGTGGCCTTTGTGGAAGTCAGTGGGAGGAGCGGCTCTTGGGCATGAGGGTGTTCAATGACCCAGTGTAGGGGATTGCCTGTCCTGGAAGGCAGGAGTGGGCAGATTGGTTTGGGAGCACCCTCATAGAAGCAGTGGGAGGGGGAAGCCATAGGGGGTTTCTAGAGGGGAGATCTGGAAAGGGGATAACATTTGAAATATAAATAAAGAAAATATCCTATAAAAATATAAAAATCGTATATATTATACCTATATATTTTTATATATATTTATAAATTTATATATAATTATATATATTTATATATAATATATAATTAAATATATTTATATATAATATAAAATTAAATATATTTATATATACTTGATGTACATTTATAATTATAAGTTTATATATACTTAAATTTATACATATACATATATATGCACATATATCTATTTGTATATATATAGATTTTAAACATGGAAAATCTTGAATGTAGAGAAAGAATTCTGTTAATGAATACACGCTATACTGAGTTGGGCTATAAATATGTTCACAAAGCATCTGTAAATTCTGGGCTTAAAATGTAGTTACAAAATTTTAATTTTACATATATATATATATATATATAATATATATATAGAAATTCAATAAATATATTCCTGTGGTGTATGGTGAAAAGGCATGTGGGTGCAACTGAACATGGAATTCAGAGGTCATTGATTCCTAAGACCAGATCTATATGAAGTTGACAGTTATCAAATTTTGGTACTTGTAACGGAGAATGGCCTTTTGCAAAAGTAGTAATTGTTCTTAGCCACAGAGTTATTACTTCAGTGCCTCATATTTCTAAATGTAGATATACTGAAGAAAATAAAAATTTTACCCACTGAAGTTCCTCCTGTGGCCCACTCCACATCTTCAGATATATGAAGATGTTGCATCTGTGGCAAGCAAGGAAAATAGCTTCCTATTTTTACTTTTAATCCAAAGCCTTGTGGAAAATTCCAAATGATGAAAATGTCATACTCTATACACTGATTTTCCCTATGGTTGTGTCTATGTGTAAACACTTTTCTTCCAATTATAATGCGTTGTACGCTTTGCTCAAAAACGCATGGGCAAATACAATGGAGTAATGCTATCCAGGCGAGAACAGTAAAGACAATGCTCTGGCATAGCTACCTGGTAATCGCATTTAGACTCCTTCATGAATTTAATAGGATGTCGTTGTTTTGTGTTAAACAACACGCATGGGCAACTAGAAAGAGGTAATGATATCCATGTGTGAACAGTAAAGACAATGTCAGACGGATAGCAACGTGGTAATCGCATTGAGTGTATATCATGTATTTTGTGCGTAATATCCTTGTTTTGTATGAAACAACATGTTGAAACACCCAGTGTTCTTAATCTCCCAGTATATATGAGTTGTCAAGGAAACACTCTTCTGGTTATTGGAGCAAAAAGAAACATGAACGCAGTCACATTTCAGTGCGTTTTCTGTTGAGTCTATATGCAAACACTTTTCTTCCAAATGTAAGGCGTTTTACAGTTTCTTCCCAAACGCATGGGCAAATGTATTGGAGTAATGATATCCAGTTTTGAACAGTAAAGACAAACCCTGACGAATAGCAACCTGGTAATCGCATTGAGTTTCTATTCTGGACTGGGCGTAATTGCCTTGTTCTGTGCTAAACCACATGTTTCTAAACCCAGTGCTTTAAAGTTCACAATATAAGTCATCTCCAAAACAAATACTCTTCCGGTTATTGAAACAGAAATGAACATGAACGCAGTCACACTTTAGTGCCATTTCTCTTGGGTCTTTGTGCAAACACTTCTCTTCCACTTGTAACGCGATTGATGATTTGCTTGGAAACGCATGGGCAAATGCAATGTAGTAATGCTTTCAAGGTTTGAACAGTAAAGACAATCCCAAACTGATAGCTACCTGGCAATCGCATTTAGAGTATGTCAGGAATTGAACAGGATATCCCTGTTTTGTGTTAAACAACATGTTTAAACACCCAGTTTACTTAATCTCACCGTATATGTAAACTGTTAACGGAACACTCTTTCGATTATTGGAACAGAAAGGAACATGAACGCAGTCCCATTGTAGTGCCTTTTCGGTTGTGTCTATGTGCAAACACTTTTCTTCCAATTATAATGCGTTGTACGCTTTGCTCCAAAACGCATGGGCAAATACAATGGAGTAATGCTATCCAGGCGTGAACAGTAAAGACAATGCTCTGGCATAGCTACATGGTAATCGCATTTAGACTCCTTCATGAATTTAATAGGATGTCGTTGTT
This sequence comes from Tokudaia muenninki, assembly GCA_036184385.1. Classification (NCBI taxonomy): domain Eukaryota; kingdom Metazoa; phylum Chordata; class Mammalia; order Rodentia; family Muridae; genus Tokudaia; species Tokudaia muenninki. Next base: position 71,706 of record BTHS01001132.1, read on the forward strand.
TTGTGTTAAGCAACACGCATGGGCAACTAGAAAGGTGTAATGATATCCATGTGTGAACAGTAAAGACAATGTCAGACGGATAGCAACGTGGTAATCGCATTGAGTGTATATCATGTATTTTGTGCGTAATATCCTTGTTTTGTATGAAACAACATGTTTAAACACCCAGTGTTCTTAATCTCCCAGTGTATATGAGTTGTATAGGAAACACTCTTCTGGTTATTGGAACAAAAAGAAACATGAACGCAGTCACATTTCAGGGCGTTTTCTGTTGCGTCTATATGCAAACACTTTTCTTCCAAATGTAACGCGTTTTACAGTTTCTTCCCAAACGCATGGGCAAATGTGTTGGAGTAATGATATCCAGTTTTGAGCAGTAAAGACAAACCCTGTCGAATAGCAACCTGTTAATCGCATTGAGTTTCTATCCTGGACTGGGCGTAATTGCCTTGTTCTGTGCTAAACCACATGTTTATAAACCCAGTGCTTTAAAGTTCACAATATAAGTCATCTCCAAAACAAATACTCTTCCGGTTATTGAAACAGAAATGAACATGAACGCAGTCACGCTTTAGTGCCTTTTCTCTTGGGTCTTTGTGCAAACACTTCTCTTCCACTTGTAACGCGATTGATGATTTGCTTGGAAACGCATGGGCAAATGCAATGTAGTAATGCTATCAAGGTTTGAACAGTAAAGACAATCCCAAACTGATAGCTACCTGGCAATCGCATTTAGAGTATGTCAGGAATTGAACAGGATATCCCTGTTTTGTGTTAAACACCATGTTTAAACACCCAGTTTTCTTAATCTCACCGTATATATAAACTGTAAACGGAACACTCTTTCGGTTATTGGAACAGAAAGGAACATGAACGCAGTCACATTGTAGTGCCTTTTCGGTTGTGTCTATGTGCAAACACTTTTCTTCCAATTATAATGCGTTGTACGCTTTGCTCCAAAACGCATGGGCAAATACAATGGATTAATGATATCCAGGCGTGAACAGTAAAGACAATGCTCTGGCATAGCTACCTGGTAATCGCATTTAGACTCCTTCATGAATTTAATAGGATGTCGTTGTTTTGTGTTAAACAACACGCATGGGCAACTAGAAAGGAGTAATGATATCCATGTGTGAACAGTAAAGACAATGTCAGACGGATAGCAACGTGGTAATCGCATTGAGTGTATATCATGTATTTTGTGCGTAATATCCTTGTTTTGTATGAAACAACATGTTGAAACACCCAGTGTTCTTAATCTCCCAGTATACATGGGTTGTCAAGGAAACACTCTTCTGGTTATTGGAGCAAAAAGAAACATGAACGCAGTCACATTTCAGTGCGTTTTCTGTTGAGTCTATATGCAAATACTTTTCTTCCAAATGTAACGCGTTTTACAGTTTCTTCCCAAACGCATGGGCAAATGTGTTGGAGTAATGATATCCAGTTTGGAACAGTAAAGACAAACCCTGACGAATAGCAACCTGGTAATCGCATTGAGTTTCTATCCTGGACTGGGCGTAATTGCCTTGTTCTGTGCTAAACCACATGTTTATAAACCCAGTGCTTTAAAGTTCACAATATAAATAATCTCCAAAACAAATACTCTTCCGGTTATTGAAACAGAAATGAACATGAACGCATTCACACTTTAGTGCCATTTCTCTTGGGTCTTTGTGCAAACACTTCTCTTCCACTTGTAACGCGATTGATGATTTGCTTGGAAACGCATGGGCAAATGCAATGTAGTAATGATATCAAGGTTTGAACAGTAAAGACAATCCCAAACTGATAGCTACCTGGCAATCGCATTTAGAGTATGTCAGGAATTGAACAGGATATCCCTGTTTTGTGTTAAACAACATGTTTAAACACCCAGTTTTCTTAATCTCACCGTATATATAAACTGTAAACGGAACACTCTTTCGGTTATTGGAACAGAAAGGAACATGAACGCAGTCTCATTGTAGTGCCTTTTCGGTTGTGTCTATGTGCAAACACTTTTCTTCCAATTATAAGGCGTTGTACGCTTTGCTCCAAAATGCATGGGCAAATACAATGGAGTAATGATATCCAGGCGTGAACAGTAAAGACAATGCTCTGGCATAGCTACCTGGTAATCGCATTTAGACTCCTTCATGAATTTAATAGGATGTCGTTGTTTTTGTTAAACAACATGCATGGGCAACTAGAAAGGAGTAATGATATCCATGTGTGAACAGTAAAGACAATGTCAGACGGATAGCAACGTGGTAATCGCATTGAATGTATATCATGTATTTTGTGCGTAATATCCTTGTTTTGTATGAAACAACATGTTGAAACACCCAGTGTTCTTAATCTCCCAGTATATATAAGTTGTCAAGGAAACACTCTTCTGGTTATTGGAGCAAAAAGAAACATGAACGCAGTCACATTTCAGTGCGTTTTCTGTTGAGTCTATATGCAAACACTTTTCTTCCAAATGTAACGCGTTTTACAGTTTCTTCCCAAACGCATGGGCAAATGTGTTGGAGTAATGATATCCAGTTTTGAACAGTAAAGACAAACCCTGACGAATAGCAACCTGGTAATCGCATTGAGTTTCTATCCTGGACTGGGCGTAATTGCCTTGTTCTGTGCTAAACCACATGTTTATAAACCCAGTGCTTTAAAGTTCACAATATAAGTAATCTCCAAAACAAATACTCTTCCGGTTATTGAAACAGAAATGAACATGAACGCAGTCATACTTTAGTGCCTTTTCTCTTGGGTCTTTGTGCAAACACTTCTCTTCCACGTGTGACGCGATTGATGATTTGCTTGGAAACGCATGGGCAAATGCAATGTGGTAATGATGTCAAGGTTTGAACAGTAAAGACAATCCCAAACTGGTAGCTAACTGGCAATCACATTTAGAGTATGTCAGGAATTGAACAGGATATCCCTGTTTTGTGTTAAACAACATGTTTAAACACCCAGTTTTCTTAATCTCACCGTATATATAAACTGTAAACGGAACACTCTTTCGGTTATTGGAACAGAAAGGAACATGAACGCAGTCACATTGTAGTGCCTTTTCGGTTGTGTCTATGTGCAAACACTTTTCTTCCAATTATAAGGCGTTGTACGCTTTGCTCCAAAATGCATGGGCAAATACAATGGAGTAATGATATCCAGGCGTGAACAGTAAAGACAATGCTCTGGCATAGCTACCTGGTAATCGCATTTAGACTCCTTCATGAATTTAATAGGATGTCGTTGTTTTTGTTAAACAACATGCATGGGCAACTAGAAAGGAGTAATGATATCCATGTGTGAACAGTAAAGACAATGTCAGACGGATAGCAACGTGGTAATCGCATTGAATGTATATCATGTATTTTGTGCGTAATATCCTTGTTTTGTATTAAACAACATGTTGAAACACCCAGTGTTCTTAATCTCCCAGTATATATAAGTTGTCAAGGAAACACTCTTCTGGTTATTGGAGCAAAAAGAAACATGAACGCAGTCACATTTCAGTGCGTTTTCTGTTGAGTCTATATGCAAACACTTTTCTTCCAAATGTAACGCGTTTTACAGTTTCTTCCCAAACGCATGGGCAAATGTGTTGGAGTAATGATATCCAGTTTTGAACAGTAAAGACAAACCCTGACGAATAGCAACCTGGTAATCGCATTGAGTTTCTATCCTGGACTGGGCGTAATTGCCTTGTTCTGTGCTAAACCACATGTTTATAAACCCAGTGCTTTAAAGTTCACAATATAAGTAATCTCCAAAAAAATACTCTTCCGGTTATTGAAACAGAAATGAACATGAACGCAGTCACACTTTAGTGCCTTTTCTCTTGGGTCTTTGTGCAAACACTTCTCTTCCACTTGTGACGCGATTGATGATTTGCTTGGAAACGCAGGGGCAAATACAATGGAGTAATTATATCCAGGAGTGAACAGTAAAGACAATGCTCTGGCATAGCTACCTGTCAATCGCATTTAGACTCCTTCATGAATTTAATAGGAGGTCGATGGTTTGTGTTAAACAACACGCATGGGCAACTAGAAAGGAGTATTGATATCTATGTGTGAACATTAAAGACAATGTCAGACGGATAGCAACGTGCTAATCGCATTGAGTGTATATCATGTATTTTGTGCGTAATAGCCTTGTTTTGTATGAAACAACATGTTGAAACACCCAGTGTTCTTAATCTCCCAGTATATATTAGTTGTCAAGGAAACACTCTTCTGGTTATTGGAACAAAAAGAAACATGAACGCAGTCACATTTCAGTGCGTTTTCTGTTGAGTCTATATGCAAACACTTTTCTTCCAAATGTAACGCGTTTTACAGTTTCTTCCCAAACGCATGGGCAAATGAGTTGCAGTAATGATATCCAGTTTTGAACAGTAAAGACAAACCCTGACGAATAGCAACCTGGTAATCGCATTGAGTTTCTATCCTGGACTGGGCGTAATTGCCTTGTTCTGTGCTAAACCACATGTTTATAAACCCAGTGCTTTAAAGTTCACAATATAAGTAATCTCCAAAACAAATACTCTTCCGGTTATTGAAACAGAAATGAACATGAACGCAGTCACACTTTAGTGCCTTTTCTCTTGGGTCTTTGTGCAAACACTTCTCTTCCACTTGTGACGCGATTGATGATTTGCTTGGAAACGCATGGGCAAATGCAATGTAGTAAAGATATCAAGGTTTGAACAATAAAGACAATCCCAAACTGATAGCTACCTGGCAATCGCATTTAGAGTATGTCAGGAATTGAACAGGATATCCCTGTTTTGTGTTAAACAACATGTTTAAACACACAGTTTTCTTAATCTCACCGTATATATAAACTGTAAATGGAACACTCTTTCGGTTATTGGAACAGAAAGGAACATGAACGCAGTCACATTTTAGAGCCTTTTCGGTTGTGTCTATGTGCAAACACTTTTCTTCCAGTTATAATGCGTTGTACTCTTTGCTCCAAAACGCAGGGGCAAATACAATGGGGTAATGATATCCAGGCGTGAACAGTAAAGACAATGCTCTGGCATAGCTACCTGTCAATCGCATTTAGACTCCTTCATGAATTTAATAGGAGGTCGATGTTTTGTGTTAAACAACACGCATGGGCAACTAGAAAGGAGTAATGATATCCATGTGTGAACAGTAAAGACAATGTCAGACGGATAGCAACGTGATAATCGCATTGAGTGTATATCATGTATTTTGTGCGTAATATCCTTGTTTTGTATGAAACAACATGTTGAAACACCCAGTGTTCTTAAACTCCCAGTATATATGAGTTGTCAAGGAAACACTCTTCTGGTTATTGGAACAAAAAGAAACATGAACGCGGTCACATTTCAGTGCGTTTTCTGTTGAGTCTATATGCAAACACTTTTCTTCCAAATGTAACGCGTTTTAGAGTTTCTTCCCAATCGCATGGGCAAATGTGTTGGAGTAATGATATCCAGTTTTGAACAGTAAAGACAAACCCTGACGAATAGCAACCTGGTAATCGCATTGAGTTTCTATCCCGGACTGGGCGTAATTGCCTTGTTCTGTGCTAAACCACATGTTTATAAACCCAGTGCTTTAAAGTTCACAATATAAGTAATCTCCAAAACAAATACTCTTCCGGTTATTGAAACAGAAATGAACATGAACGCAGTCACACTTTAGTGCCTTTTCTCTTGGGTCTTTGTGCAAACACTTCTCTTCCACTTGTGACGCGATTGATGATTTGCTTGGAAACGCATGGGCAAATGCAATGTAGTAATGATATCAAGGTTTGAACAGTAAAGACAATCCCAAACTGATAGCTACGTGGCAATCACATTTAGAGTATGTCAGGAATTGAACAGGATATCCCTGTTTTGTGTTAAACAACATGTTTAAACACCCAGTTTTCTTAATCTCACCGTATATATAAACTGTAAATGGAACACTCTTTCGGTTATTGGAACAGAAAGGAACATGAACGCAGTCACACTTTAGAGCCTTTTCGGTTGTGTCTATGTGCAAACACTCTTCTTCCAGTTATAATGCGTTGTACTCTTTGCTCCAAAACGCAGGGGCAAATACAATGGGGTAATGATATCCAGGCGTGAACAGTAAAGACAATGCTCTGGCATAGCTACCTGTCAATCGCATTTAGACTCCTTCATGAATTTATTAGGAGGTCCTTGTTTTGTGTTAAACAACACGCATGGGCAACTAGAAAGGAGTAATGATATCCATGTGTGAACAGTAAAGACAATGTCAGACGGATAGCAACGTGGTATTCGCATTGAGTGTATATCATGTATTTTGTGCGTAATATCCTTGTTTTGTATGAAACAACATGTTGAAACACCCAGTGTTCTTAAACTCCCAGTATATATGAGTTGTCAAGGAAACACTCTTCTGGTTATTGGAACAAAAAGAAACATGAACGCAGTCACATTTCAGTGCGTTTTCTGTTGAGTCTATATGCAAACACTTTTCTTCCAAATGTAACGCGTTTTAGAGTTTCTTCCAAATCGCATGGGCAAATGTGTTGGAGTAATAATATCAAGTTTTGAACAGTAAAGACAAACCCTGACGAATAGCAACCTGGTAATCGCATTGAGTTTCTATCCCGGACTGGGCGTAATTGCCTTGTTCTGTGCTAAACCACATGTTTATAAACCCAGTGCTTTAAAGTTCACAATATAAGTAATCTCCAAAAAAATACTCTTCCGGTTATTGAAACAGAAATGAACGTGAACGCAGTCACACTTTAGTGCCTTTTCTCTTGGGTCTTTGTGCAAACACTTCTCTTCCACTTGAGACGCGATTGATGATTTGCTTGGAAACGCAGGGGCAAATACAATGGAGTAATGATATCCAGGAGTGAACAGTAAAGACAATGCTCTGGCATAGCTACCTGTCAATCGCATTTAGACTCCTTCATGAATTTAATAGGAGGTCGAAGGTTTGTGTTAAACAACACGCATGGGCAACTAGAAAGGAGTATTGATATCTATGTGTGAACATTAAAGACAATGTCAGACGGATAGCAACGTGGTAATCGCATTGAGTGTATATCATGTATTTTGTGCATAATAGCCTTGTTTTGTATGAAACAACATGTTGAAACACCCAGTGTTCTTAATCTCCCAGTATATATTAGTTGTCAAGGAAACACTCTTCTGGTTATTGGAACAAAAAGAAACATGAAGGCAGTCACATTTCAGTGCGTTTTCTGTTGAGTCTATATGCAAACACTTTTCTTCCAAATGTAACGCATTTTACAGTTTCTTCCCAAACGCATGGGCAAATGTGTTGGAGTAATGATATCCAGTTTTGAACAGTAAAGACAAACCCTGACGAATAGCAACCTGGTAATCGCATTGAGTTTCTATCCTGGACTGGGCGTCTTGTTCTGTGCTAAACCACATGTTTATAAACCCAGTGCTTTAAAGTTCACAATATAAGTAATCTCCAAAACAAATACTCTTCCAGTTATTGAAACAGAAATGAACATGAACGCAGTCACACTTTAGTGCCTTTTCTCTTGGGTCTTTGTGCAAACACTTCTCTTCCACTTGTGACGCGATTGATGATTTGCTTGGAAACGCATGGGCAAATGCAATGTACTAAAGATATCAAGGTTTGAACAGTAAAGACAATCCCAAACTGATAGCTACCTGGCAATCGCATTTAGAGTATGTCAGGAATTGAACAGGATATCCCTGTTTTGTGTTAAACAACATGTTTAAACACCCAGTTTTCTTAATGTCACCGTATATATAAACTGTAAATGGAACACTCTTTCGGTTATTGGAACAGAAAGGAACATGAACGCAGTCACATTTTAGAGCCTTTTCGGTTGTGTCTATGTGCAAACACTCTTCTTCCAGTTATAATGCGTTGTACTCTTTGCTCCAAAACGCAGGGGCAAATACAATGGAGTAATGATATCCAGGAGTGAACAGTAAAGACAATGCTCTGGCATAGCTACCTGTCAATCGCATTTAGACTCCTTCATGAATTTAATAGGAGGTCGATGGTTTGTGTTAAACAACACGCATGGGCAACTAGAAAGGAGTATTGATATCTATGTGTGAACATTAAAGACAATGTCAGACGGATAGCAACGTGGTAATCGCATTGAGTGTATATCATGTATTTTGTGCGTAATATCCTTGTTTTGTATGAAACAACATGTTGAAACACCCAGTGTTCTTAATCTACCATTATATATTAGTTGTCAAGGAAACACTCTTCTGGTTATTGGAACAAAAAGAAACATGAACGCAGTCACATTTCAGTGCGTTTTCTGTTGAGTCTATATGCAAACACTTTTCTTCCAAATGTAACGCATTTTACAGTTTCTTCCCAATTGCATGGGCAAATGTGTTGGAGTAATGATATCCAGTTTTGAACAGTAAAGACAAACCCTGACGAATAGCAACCTGGTAATCGCATTGAGTTTCTATCCCGGACTGGGCGTAATTGCCTTGTTCTGTGCTAAACCACATGTTTATAAACCCAGTGCTTTAAAGTTCACAATATAAGTCATCTCCAAAACAAATACTCTTCCGGTTATTGAAACAGAAATGAACATGAACGCAGTCACACTTTAGTGCCTTTTCTCTTGGGTCTTTGTGCAAACACTTCTCTTCCACTTGAGACGCGATTGATGATTTGCTTGGAAACGCATGGGCAAATGCAATGTAGTAAAGATATCAAGGTTTGAACAGTAAAGACAATCCCAAACTGATAGCTACCTGGCAATCGCATTTAGAGTATGTCAGGAATTGAACAGGATATCCCTGTTTTGTGTTAAACAACATGTTTAAACACCCAGTTTTCTTAATCTCACCGTATATATAAACTGTAAACGGAACACTCTTTCGGTTATTGGAACAGAAAGGAACATGAACGCAGTCACATTTTAGAGCCTTTTCGGTTGTGTCTAAGTGCAAACACTTTTCTTCCAGTTATAATGCGTTGTACTCTTTGCTCCAAAACGCAGGGGCAAATACAATGGAGTAATGATATCCAGGCGTGAACAGTAAAGACAATGCTCTGGCATAGCTACCTGGTAATCGCATTTAGACTCCTTCATGAATTTAATAGGAAGTCGTTGTTTTGTGTTAAACAACACGCATGGGCAACTAGAAAGGAGTAATGATATCCATGTGTGAACAGTAAAGACAATGTCAGACGGATAGCAACGTGGTAATCGCATTGAGTGTATATCATGTATTTTGTGCGTAATATCCTTGTTTTGTATGAAACAACATGTTGAAACACCCAGTGTTCTTAAACTCCCAGTATATATGAGTTGTCAAGGAAACACTCTTCTGGTTATTGGAACAAAAAGAAACATGAACGCAGTCACATTTCAGTGCGTTTTCTGTTGAGTCTATATGCAAACACTTTTCTTCCAAATGTAACGCGTTTTAGAGTTTCTTCCCAATCGCATGGGCAAATGTGTTGGAGTAATAATATCCAGTTTTGAACAGTAAAGACAAACCCTGACGAATAGCAACCTGGTAATCGCATTGAGTTTCTATCCTGGACTGGGCGTAATTGCCTTGTTCTGTGCTAAACCACATGTTTATAAACCCAGTGCTTTAAAGTTCACAATATAAGTAATCTCCAAAAAAAAACTCTTCCGGTCATTGAAACAGAAATGAACATGAACGCAGTCACACTTTAGTGCCTTTTCTCTTGGGTCTTTGTGCAAACACTTCTCTTCCACTTGTGACGCGATTGATGATTTGCTTGGAAACGCAGGAGCAAATACAATGGAGTAATGATATCCAGGAGTGAACAGTAAAGACAATGCTCTGGCATAGCTACCTGTCAATCGCATTTAGACTCCTTCATGAATTTAATAGGAGGTCGATGGTTTGTGTTAAACAACACGCATGCGCAACTAGAAAGGAGTATTGATATCTATGTGTGAACATTAAAGACAATGTCAGACGGATAGCAACGTGGTAATCGCATTGAGTGTATATCATGTATTTTGTGCGTAATAGCCTTGTTTTGTATGAAACAACATGTTGAAACACCCAGTGTTCTTAATCTCCCAGTATATATTAGTTGTCAAGGAAACACTCTTCTGGTTATTGGAACAAAAAGAAACATGAAGGCAGTCACATTTCAGTGCGTTTTCTGTTGAGTCTATATGCAAACACTTTTCTTCCAAATGTAACGCATTTTACAGTTTCTTCCCAAACGCATGGGCAAATGTGTTGGAGTAATGATATCCAGTTTTGAACAGTAAAGACAAACCCTGACGAATAGCAACCTGGTAATCGCATTGAGTTTCTATCCTGGACTGGGCGTCTTGTTCTGTGCTAAACCACATGTTTATAAACCCAGTGCTTTAAAGTTCACAATATAAGTAATCTCCAAAACAAATACTCTTCCAGTTATTGAAACAGAAATGAACATGAACGCAGTCACACTTTAGTGCCTTTTCTCTTGGGTCTTTGTGCAAACACTTCTCTTCCACTTGTGACGCGATTGATGATTTGCTTGGAAACGCATGGGCAAATGCAATGTAGTAAAGATATCAAGGTTTGAACAGTAAAGACAATCCCAAACTGATAGCTACCTGGCAATCGCATTTAGAGTATGTCAGGAATTGAACAGGATATCCCTGTTTTGTGTTAAACAACATGTTTAAACACCCAGTTTTCTTAATCTCACCGTATATATAAACTGTAAATGGAACACTCTTTCGGTTATTGGAACAGAAAGGAACATGAACGCAGTCACACTTTAGAGCCTTTTCGGTTGTGTCTATGTGCAAACACTCTTCTTCCAGTTATAATGCGTTGTACTCTTTGCTCCAAAACGCAGGGGCAAATACAATGGAGTAATGATATCCAGGCGTGAACAGTAAAGACAATGCTCTGGCATAGCTACCTGGTAATCGCATTTAGACTCCTTCATGAATTTAATAGGAGGTCGATGGTTTGTGTTAAACAACACGCATGGGCAACTAGAAAGGAGTATTGATATCTATGTGTGAACATTAAAGACAATGTCAGACGGATAGCAACGTGGTAATCGCATTGAGTGTATATCATGTATTTTGTGCGTAATATCCTTGTTTTGTATGAAACAACATGTTGAAACACCCAGTGTTCTTAATCTACCAGTATATATTAGTTGTCAAGGAAACACTCTTCTGGTTATTGGAACAAAAAGAAACATGAACGCAGTCACATTTCAGTGCGTTTTCTGTTGAGTCTATATGCAAACACTTTTCTTCCAAATGTAACGCATTTTACAGTTTCTTCCCAAACGCATGGGCAAATGTGTTGGAGTAATGATATCCAGTTTTGAACAGTAAAGACAAACCCTGACGAATAGCAACCTGGTAATCGCATTGAGTTTCTATCCTGGACTGGGCGTCTTGTTCTGTGCTAAACCACATGTTTATAAACCCAGTGCTTTAAAGTTCACAATATAAGTAATCTCCAAAACAAATACTCTTCCAGTTATTGAAACAGAAATGAACATGAACGCAGTCACACTTTAGTGCCTTTTCTCTTGGGTCTTTGTGCAAACACTTCTCTTCCACTTGTGACGCGATTGATGATTTGCTTGGAAACGCATGGGCAAATGCAATGTAGTAAAGATATCAAGGTTTGAACAGTAAAGACAATCCCAAATTGATAGCTACCTGGCAATCGCATTTAGAGTATGTCAGGAATTGAACAGGATATCCCTGTTTTGTGTTAAACAACATGTTTAAACACCCAGTTTTCTTAATCTCACCGTATATATAAACTGTAAACGGAACACTCTTTCGGTTATTGGAACAGAAAGGAACATGAACGCAGTCACATTTTAGAGCCTTTTCGGTTGTGTCTATGTGCAAACACTTTTCTTCCAGTTATAATGCGTTGTACTCTTTGCTCCAAAACGCAGGGGCAAATACAATGGAGTAATGATATCCAGGAGTGAACAGTAAAGACAATGCTCTGGCATAGCTACCTGTCAATCGCATTTAGACTCCTTCATGAATTTAATAGGAGGTCGATGTTTTGTGTTAAACAACACGCATGGGCAACTAGAAAGGAGTAATGATATCCATGTGTGAACAGTAAAGACAATGTCAGACGGATAGCAACGCGATAATCGCATTGAGTGTATATTATGTAGTTTGTGCGTAATATCCTTGTTTTGTATGAAACAACATGTTGAAACACCCAGTGTTCTTAAACTCCCAGTATATATGAGTTGTCAAGGAAACACTCTTCTGGTTATTGGAACAAAAAGAAACATGAACGCAGTCACATTTCAGTGCGTTTTCTGTTGAGTCTATATGCAAACACTTTTCTTCCAAATGTAACGCGTTTTAGAGTTTCTTCCCAATCGCATGGGCAAATGTGTTGGAGTAATAATATCCAGTTTTGAACAGTAAAGACAAACCCTGACGAATAGCAACCTGGTAATCGCATTGAGTTTCTATCCCGGACTGGGCGTAATTGCCTTGTTCTGTGCTAAACCACATGTTTATAAACCCAGTGCTTTAAAGTTCACAATATAAGTAATCTCCAAAAAAATACTCTTCCGGTTATTGAAACAGAAATGAACATGAACGCAGTCACACTTTAGTGCCTTTTCTCTTGGGTCTTTGTGCAAACACTTCTCTTCCACTTGTGACGCGATTGATGATTTGCTTGGAAACGCAGGAGCAAATACAATGGAGTAATGATATCCAGGAGTGAACAGTAAAGACAATGCTCTGGCATAGCTACCTGTCAATCGCATTTAGACTCCTTCATGAATTTAATAGGAGGTCGATGGTTTGTGTTAAAAAACACGCATGCGCAACTAGAAAGGAGTATTGATATCTATGTGTGAACATTAAAGACAATGTCAGACGGATAGCAACGTGGTAATCGCATTGAGTGTATATCATGTATTTTGTGCGTAATAGCCTTGTTTTGTATGAAACAACATGTTGAAACACCCAGTGTTCTTAATCTCCCAGTATATATTAGTTGTCAAGGAAACACTCTTCTGGTTATTGGAACAAAAAGAAACATGAAGGCAGTCACATTTCAGTGCGTTTTCTGTTGAGTCTATATGCAAACACTTTTCTTCCAAATGTAACGCATTTTACAGTTTCTTCCCAAACGCATGGGCAAATGTGTTGGAGTAATGATATCCAGTTTTGAACAGTAAAGACAAACCCTGACGAATAGCAACCTGGTAATCGCATTGAGTTTCTATCCTGGACTGGGCGTCTTGTTCTGTGCTAAACCACATGTTTATAAACCCAGTGCTTTAAAGTTCACAATATAAGTAATCTCCAAAACAAATACTCTTCCAGTTATTGAAACAGAAATGAACATGAACGCAGTCACACTTTAGTGCCTTTTCTCTTGGGTCTTTGTGCAAACACTTCTCTTCCACTTGTGACGCGATTGATGATTTGCTTGGAAACGCATGGGCAAATGCAATGTAGTAAAGATATCAAGGTTTGAACAGTAAAGACAATCCCAAACTGATAGCTACCTGGCAATCGCATTTAGAGTATGTCAGGAATTGAACAGGATATCCCTGTTTTGTGTTAAACAACATGTTTAAACACCCAGTTTTCTTAATCTCACCGTATATATAAACTGTAAACGGAACACTCTTTCGGTTATTGGAACAGAAAGGAACATGAACGCAGTCACATTTTAGAGCCTTTTCGGTTGTTTCTAAGTGCAAACACTTTTCTTCCAGTTATAATGCGTTGTACTCTTTGCTCCAAAACGCAGGGGCAAATACAATGGAGTAATGATATCCAGGCGTGAACAGTAAAGACAATGCTCTGGCATAGCTACCTGGTAATCGCATTTAGACTCCTTCATGAATTTAATAGGAAGTCGTTGTTTTGTGTTAAACAACACGCATGGGCAACTAGAAAGGAGTAATGATATCCATGTGTGAACAGTAAAGACAATGTCAGACGGATAGCAACGTGGTAATCGCATTGAGTGTATATCATGTATTTTGTGCGTAATATCCTTGTTTTGTATGAAACAACATGTTGAAACACCCAGTGTTCTTAAACTCCCAGTATATATGAGTTGTCAAGGAAACACTCTTCTGGTTATTGGAACAAAAAGAAACATGAACGCAGTCACATTTCAGTGCGTTTTCTGTTGAGTCTATATGCAAACACTTTTCTTCCAAATGTAACGCGTTTTAGAGTTTCTTCCCAATCGCATGGGCAAATGTGTTGGAGTAATAATATCCAGTTTTGAACAGTAAAGACAAACCCTGACGAATAGCAACCTGGTAATCGCATTGAGTTTCTATCCCGGACTGGGCGTAATTGCCTTGTTCTGTGCTAAACCACATGTTTATAAACCCAGTGCTTTAAAGTTCACAATATAAGTCATCTCCAAAAAAATACTCTTCCGGTTATTGAAACAGAAATGAACATGAACGCAGTCACACTTTAGTGCCTTTTCTCTTGGGTCTTTGTGCAAACACTTCTCTTCCACTTGTGACGCGATTGATGATTTGCTTGGAAACGCAGGAGCAAATACAATGGAGTAATGATATCCAGGAGTGAACAGTAAAGACAATGCTCTGGCATAGCTACCTGTCAATCGCATTTAGACTCCTTCATGAATTTAATAGGAGGTCGATGGTTTGTGTTAAACAACACGCATGGGCAACTAGAAAGGAGTATTGATATCTATGTGTGAACATTAAAGACAATGTCAGACGGATAGCAACGTGGTAATCGCATTGAGTGTATATCATGTATTTTGTGCGTAATATCCTTGTTTTGTATGAAACAACATGTTGAAACACCCAGTGTTCTTAATCTACCAGTATATATTAGTTGTCAAGGAAACACTCTTCTGGTTATTGGAACAAAAAGAAACATGAACGCAGTCACATTTCAGTGCGTTTTCTGTTGAGTCTATATGCAAACACTTTTCTTCCAAATGTAACGCATTTTACAGTTTCTTCCCAATTGCATGGGCAAATGTGTTGGAGTAATGATATCCAGTTTTGAACAGTAAAGACAAACCCTGACGAATAGCAACCTGGTAATCGCATTGAGTTTCTATCCCGGACTGGGCGTAATTGCCTTGTTCTGTGCTAAACCACATGTTTATAAACCCAGTGCTTTAAAGTTCACAATATAAGTCATCTCCAAAACAAATACTCTTCCGGTTATTGAAACAGAAATGAACATGAACGCAGTCACACTTTACTGCCTTTTCTCTTGGGTCTTTGTGCAAACACTTCTCTTCCACTTGAGACGCGATTGATGATTTGCTTGGAAACGCATGGGCAAATGCAATGTAGTAAAGATATCAAGGTTTGAACAGTAAAGACAATCCCAAACTGATAGCTACCTGGCAATCGCATTTAGAGTATGTCAGGAATTGAACAGGATATCCCTGTTTTGTGTTAAACAACATGTTTAAACACCCAGTTTTCTTAATCTCACCGTATATATAAACTGTAAACGGAACACTCTTTCGGTTATTGGAACAGAAAGGAACATGAACGCAGTCACATTTTAGAGCCTTTTCGGTTGTGTCTAAGTGCAAACACTTTTCTTCCAGTTATAATGCGTTGTACTCTTTGCTCCAAAACGCAGGGGCAAATACAATGGAGTAATGATATCCAGGCGTGAACAGTAAAGACAATGCTCTGGCATAGCTACCTGGTAATCGCATTTAGACTCCTTCATGAATTTAATAGGAAGTCGTTGTTTTGTGTTAAACAACACGCATGGGCAACTAGAAAGGAGTAATGATATCCATGTGTGAACAGTAAAGACAATGTCAGACGGATAGCAACGTGGTAATCGCATTGAGTGTATATCATGTATTTTGTGCGTAATATCCTTGTTTTGTATGAAACAACATGTTGAAACACCCAGTGTTCTTAAACTCCCAGTATATATGAGTTGTCAAGGAAACACTCTTCTGGTTATTGGAACAAAAAGAAACATGAACGCAGTCACATTTCAGTGCGTTTTCTGTTGAGTCTATATGCAAACACTTTTCTTCCAAATGTAACGCGTTTTAGAGTTTCTTCCCAATCGCATGGGCAAATGTGTTGGAGTAATAATATCCAGTTTTGAACAGTAAAGACAAACCCTGACGAATAGCAACCTGGTAATCGCATTGAGTTTCTATCCCGGACTGGGCGTAATTGCCTTGTTCTGTGCTAAACCACATGTTTATAAACCCAGTGCTTTAAAGTTCACAATATAAGTCATCTCCAAAAAAATACTCTTCCGGTTATTGAAACAGAAATGAACATGAACGCAGTCACACTTTAGTGCCTTTTCTCTTGGGTCTTTGTGCAAACACTTCTCTTCCACTTGTGACGCGATTGATGATTTGCTTGGAAACGCAGGAGCAAATACAATGGAGTAATGATATCCAGGAGTGAACAGTAAAGACAATGCTCTGGCATAGCTACCTGTCAATCGCATTTAGACTCCTTCATGAATTTAATAGGAGGTCGATGGTTTGTGTTAAACAACACGCATGCGCAACTAGAAAGGAGTATTGATATCTATGTGTGAACATTAAAGACAATGTCAGACGGATAGCAACGTGGTAATCGCATTGAGTGTATATCATGTATTTTGTGCGTAATAGCCTTGTTTTGTATGAAACAACATGTTGAAACACCCAGTGTTCTTAATCTCCCAGTATATATTAGTTGTCAAGGAAACACTCTTCTGGTTATTGGAACAAAAAGAAACATGAAGGCAGTCACATTTCAGTGCGTTTTCTGTTGAGTCTATATGCAAACACTTTTCTTCCAAATGTAACGCATTTTACAGTTTCTTCCCAAACGCATGGGCAAATGTGTTGGAGTAATGATATCCAGTTTTGAACAGTAAAGACAAACCCTGACGAATAGCAACCTGGTAATCGCATTGAGTTTCTATCCTGGACTGGGCGTCTTGTTCTGTGCTAAACCACATGTTTATAAACCCAGTGCTTTAAAGTTCACAATATAAGTAATCTCCAAAACAAATACTCTTCCAGTTATTGAAACAGAAATGAACATGAACGCAGTCACACTTTAGTGCCTTTTCTCTTGGGTCTTTGTGCAAACACTTCTCTTCCACTTGTGACGCGATTGATGATTTGCTTGGAAACGCATGGGCAAATGCAATGTAGTAAAGATATCAAGGTTTGAACAGTAAAGACAATCCCAAACTGATAGCTACCTGGCAATCGCATTTAGAGTATGTCAGGAATTGAACAGGATATCCCTGTTTTGTGTTAAACAACATGTTTAAACACCCAGTTTTCTTAATCTCACCGTATATATAAACTGTAAATGGAACACTCTTTCGGTTATTGGAACAGAAAGGAACATGAACGCAGTCACATTTTAGAGCCTTTTCGGTTGTGTCTATGTGCAAACACTCTTCTTCCAGTTATAATGCGTTGTACTCTTTGCTCCAAAACGCAGGGGCAAATACAATGGAGTAATGATATCCAGGAGTGAACAGTAAAGACAATGCTCTGGCATAGCTACCTGTCAATCGCATTTAGACTCCTTCATGAATTTAATAGGAGGTCGATGGTTTGTGTTAAACAACACGCATGGGCAACTAGAAAGGAGTATTGATATCTATGTGTGAACATTAAAGACAATGTCAGACGGATAGCAACGTGGTAATCGCATTGAGTGTATATCATGTATTTTGTGCGTAATAGCCTTGTTTTGTATGAAACAACATGTTGAAACACCCAGTGTTCTTAATCTCCCAGTATATATTAGTTGTCAAGGAAACACTCTTCTGGTTATTGGAACAAAAAGAAACATGAAGGCAGTCACATTTCAGTGCGTTTTCTGTTGAGTCTATATGCAAACACTTTTCTTCCAAATGTAACGCATTTTACAGTTTCTTCCCAAACGCATGGGCAAATGTGTTGGAGTAATGATATCCAGTTTTGAACAGTAAAGACAAACCCTGACGAATAGCAACCTGGTAATCGCATTGAGTTTCTATCCCGGACTGGGCGTAATTGCCTTGTTCTGTGCTAAACCACATGTTTATAAACCCAGTGCTTTAAAGTTCACAATATAAGTCATCTCCAAAACAAATACTCTTCCGGTTATTGAAACAGAAATGAACATGAACGCAGTCACACTTTACTGCCTTTTCTCTTGGGTCTTTGTGCAAACACTTCTCTTCCACTTGAGACGCGATTGATGATTTGCTTGGAAACGCATGGGCAAATGCAATGTAGTAAAGATATCAAGGTTTGAACAGTAAAGACAATCCCAAACTGATAGCTACCTGGCAATCGCATTTAGAGTATGTCAGGAATTGAACAGGATATCCCTGTTTTGTGTTAAACAACATGTTTAAACACCCAGTTTTCTTAATCTCACCGTATATATAAACTGTAAACGGAACACTCTTTTGGTTATTGGAACAGAAAGGAACATGAACGCAGTCACATTTTAGAGCCTTTTCGGTTGTGTCTAAGTGCAAACACTTTTCTTCCAGTTATAATGCGTTGTACTCTTTGCTCCAAAACGCAGGGGCAAATACAATGGAGTAATGATATCCAGGCGTGAACAGTAAAGACAATGCTCTGGCATAGCTACCTGGTAATCGCATTTAGACTCCTTCATGAATTTAATAGGAAGTCGTTGTTTTGTGTTAAACAACACGCATGGGCAACTAGAAAGGAGTAATGATATCCATGTGTGAACAGTAAAGACAATGTCAGACGGATAGCAACGTGGTAATCGCATTGAGTGTATATCATGTATTTTGTGCGTAATACCCTTGTTTTGTATGAAACAACATGTTGAAACACCCAGTGTTCTTAAACTCCCAGTATATATGAGTTGTCAAGGAAACACTCTTCTGGTTATTGGAACAAAAAGAAACATGAACGCAGTCACATTTCAGTGCGTTTTCTGTTGAGTCTATATGCAAACACTTTTCTTCCAAATGTAACGCGTTTTAGAGTTTCTTCCCAATCGCATGGGCAAATGTGTTGGAGTAATAATATCCAGTTTTGAACAGTAAAGACAAACCCTGACGAATAGCAACCTGGTAATCGCATTGAGTTTCTATCCCGGACTGGGCGTAATTGCCTTGTTCTGTGCTAAACCACATGTTTATAAACCCAGTGCTTTAAAGTTCACAATATAAGTCATCTCCAAAAAAATACTCTTCCGGTTATTGAAACAGAAATGAACATGAACGCAGTCACACTTTAGTGCCTTTTCTCTTGGGTCTTTGTGCAAACACTTCTCTTCCACTTGTGACGCGATTGATGATTTGCTTGGAAACGCAGGAGCAAATACAATGGAGTAATGATATCCAGGAGTGAACAGTAAAGACAATGCTCTGGCATAGCTACCTGTCAATCGCATTTAGACTCCTTCATGAATTTAATAGGAGGTCGATGGTTTGTGTTAAACAACACGCATGCGCAACTAGAAAGGAGTATTGATATCTATGTGTGAACATTAAAGACAATGTCAGACGGATAGCAACGTGGTAATCGCATTGAGTGTATATCATGTATTTTGTGCGTAATAGCCTTGTTTTGTATGAAACAACATGTTGAAACACCCAGTGTTCTTAATCTCCCAGTATATATTAGTTGTCAAGGAAACACTCTTCTGGTTATTGGAACAAAAAGAAACATGAAGGCAGTCACATTTCAGTGCGTTTTCTGTTGAGTCTATATGCAAACACTTTTCTTCCAAATGTAACGCATTTTACAGTTTCTTCCCAAACGCATGGGCAAATGTGTTGGAGTAATGATATCCAGTTTTGAACAGTAAAGACAAACCCTGACGAATAGCAACCTGGTAATCGCATTGAGTTTCTATCCTGGACTGGGCGTCTTGTTCTGTGCTAAACCACATGTTTATAAACCCAGTGCTTTAAAGTTCACAATATAAGTCATCTCCAAAACAAATACTCTTCCAGTTATTGAAACAGAAATGAACATGAACGCAGTCACACTTTAGTGCCTTTTCTCTTGGGTCTTTGTGCAAACACTTCTCTTCCACTTGTGACGCGATTGATGATTTGCTTGGAAACGCATGGGCAAATGCAATGTAGTAAAGATATCAAGGTTTGAACAGTAAAGACAATCCCAAACTGATAGCTACCTGGCAATCGCATTTAGAGTATGTCAGGAATTGAACAGGATATCCCTGTTTTGTGTTAAACAACATGTTTAAACACCCAGTTTTCTTAATCTCACCGTATATATAAACTGTAAATGGAACACTCTTTCGGTTATTGGAACAGAAAGGAACATGAACGCAGTCACATTTTAGAGCCTTTTCGGTTGTGTCTATGTGCAAACACTCTTCTTCCAGTTATAATGCGTTGTACTCTTTGCTCCAAAACGCAGGGGCAAATACAATGGAGTAATGATATCCAGGAGTGAACAGTAAAGACAATGCTCTGGCATAGCTACCTGTCAATCGCATTTAGACTCCTTCATGAATTTAATAGGAGGTCGATGGTTTGTGTTAAACAACACGCATGGGCAACTAGAAAGGAGTATTGATATCTATGTGTGAACATTAAAGACAATGTCAGACGGATAGCAACGTGGTAATCGCATTGAGTGTATATCATGTATTTTGTGCGTAATATCCTTGTTTTGTATGAAACAACATGTTGAAACACCCAGTGTTCTTAATCTACCAGTATATATTAGTTGTCAAGGAAACACTCTTCTGGTTATTGGAACAAAAAGAAACATGAACGCAGTCACATTTCAGTGCGTTTTCTGTTGAGTCTATATGCAAACACTTTTCTTCCAAATGTAACGCATTTTACAGTTTCTTCCCAATTGCATGGGCAAATGTGTTGGAGTAATGATATCCAGTTTTGAACAGTAAAGACAAACCCTGACGAATAGCAACCTGGTAATCGCATTGAGTTTCTATCCCGGACTGGGCGTAATTGCCTTGTTCTGTGCTAAACCACATGTTTATAAACCCAGTGCTTTAAAGTTCACAATATAAGTCATCTCCAAAACAAATACTCTTCCGGTTATTGAAACAGAAATGAACATGAACGCAGTCACACTTTACTGCCTTTTCTCTTGGGTCTTTGTGCAAACACTTCTCTTCCACTTGAGACGCGATTGATGATTTGCTTGGAAACGCATGGGCAAATGCAATGTAGTAAAGATATCAAGGTTTGAACAGTAAAGACAATCCCAAACTGATAGCTACCTGGCAATCGCATTTAGAGTATGTCAGGAATTGAACAGGATATCCCTGTTTTGTGTTAAACAACATGTTTAAACACCCAGTTTTCTTAATCTCACCGTATATATAAACTGTAAACGGAACACTCTTTCGGTTATTGGAACAGAAAGGAACATGAACGCAGTCACATTTTAGAGCCTTTTCGGTTGTGTCTAAGTGCAAACACTTTTCTTCCAGTTATAATGCGTTGTACTCTTTGCTCCAAAACGCAGGGGCAAATACAATGGAGTAATGATATCCAGGCGTGAACAGTAAAGACAATGCTCTGGCATAGCTACCTGGTAATCGCATTTAGACTCCTTCATGAATTTAATAGGAAGTCGTTGTTTTGTGTTAAACAACACGCATGGGCAACTAGAAAGGAGTAATGATATCCATGTGTGAACAGTAAAGACAATGTCAGACGGATAGCAACGTGGTAATCGCATTGAGTGTATATCATGTATTTTGTGCGTAATATCCTTGTTTTGTATGAAACAACATGTTGAAACACCCAGTGTTCTTAAACTCCCAGTATATATGAGTTGTCAAGGAAACACTCTTCTGGTTATTGGAACAAAAAGAAACATGAACGCAGTCACATTTCAGTGCGTTTTCTGTTGAGTCTATATGCAAACACTTTTCTTCCAAATGTAACGCATTTTACAGTTTCTTCCCAAACGCATGGGCAAATGTGTTGGAGTAATGATATCCAGTTTTGAACAGTAAAGACAAACCCTGACGAATAGCAACCTGGTAATCGCATTGAGTTTCTATCCCGGACTGGGCGTAATTGCCTTGTTCTGTGCTAAACCACATGTTTATAAACCCAGTGCTTTAAAGTTCACAATATAAGTAATTTCCAAAAAAATACTCTTCCGGTTATTGAAACAGAAATGAACATGAACGCAGTCACACTTTAGTGCCTTTTCTCTTGGGTCTTTGTGCAAACACTTCTCTTCCACTTGTGACGCGATTGATGATTTGCTTGGAAACGCAGGAGCAAATACAATGGAGTAATGATATCCAGGAGTGAACAGTAAAGACAATGCTCTGGCATAGCTACCTGTAAATCGCATTTAGACTCCTTCATGAATTTAATAGGAGGTCGATGGTTTGTGTTAAACAACACGCATGCGCAACTAGAAAGGAGTATTGATATCTATGTGTGAACATTAAAGACAATGTCAGACGGATAGCAACGTGGTAATCGCATTGAGTGTATATCATGTATTTTGTGCGTAATAGCCTTGTTTTGTATGAAACAACATGTTGAAACACCCAGTGTTCTTAATCTCCCAGTATATATTAGTTGTCAAGGAAACACTCTTCTGGTTATTGGAACAAAAAGAAACATGAAGGCAGTCACATTTCAGTGCGTTTTCTGTTGAGTCTATATGCAAACACTTTTCTTCCAAATGTAACGCATTTTACAGTTTCTTCCCAAACGCATGGGCAAATGTGTTGGAGTAATGATATCCAGTTTTGAACAGTAAAGACAAACCCTGACGAATAGCAACCTGGTAATCGCATTGAGTTTCTATCCCGGACTGGGCGTAATTGCCTTGTTCTGTGCTAAACCACATGTTTATAAACCCAGTGCTTTAAAGTTCACAATATAAGTCATCTCCAAAACAAATACTCTTCCGGTTATTGAAACAGAAATGAACGTGAACGCAGTCACACTTTACTGCCTTTTCTCTTGGGTCTTTGTGCAAACACTTCTCTTCCACTTGTGACGCGATTGATGATTTGCTTGGAAACGCATGGGCAAATGCAATGTAGTAATGATATCAAGGTTTGAACAGTAAAGATAATCCCAAACTGATAGCTACCTGGCAATCGCATTTAGAGTATGTCAAGAATTGAACAGGATATCCCTGTTTTGTGTTAAACAACATGTTTAAACACCCAGTTTTCTTAATCTCACCGTATATATAAACTGTAAACGGAACACTCGTTCAGTTATTGGAACAGAAAGGAACATGAACGCAGTCACATTGTAGTGCCTTTTCGGTTGTGTCTATGTGCAAACACTTTTCTTCCAATTATAATGCGTTGTACGCTTTGCTCCAAAACGCATGGGCAAATACAATGGAGTAATGCTATCCAGGCGTGAACAGTAAAGACAATGCTCTGGCATAGCTACCTGGTAATCGCATTTAGACTCCTTCATGAATTTAATAGGATGTCGTTGTTTTGTGTTAAACAACACGCATGGGCAACTAGAAAGGAGTAATGATATCCATGTGTGAACAGTAAAGACAATGTCAGACGGATAGCAACGTGGTAATCGCATTGAGTGTATATCATGTATTTTGTGTGTAATATCCTTGTTTTGTATGAAACAACATGTTGAAACACCCAGTGTTCTTAATCTCCCAGTATATATGAGTTGTCAAGGAAACACTCTTCTGGTTATTGGAACAAAAAGAAACATGAACGCAGTCACATTTCAGTGCGTTTTCTGTTGAGTCTATATGCAAACACTTTTCTTCCAAATGTAACGCGTTTTACAGTTTCTTCCCAAACGCAATGGCAAATGTGTTGGAGTAATGATATCCAGTTTTGAACAGTAAAGACAAACCCTGACGAATAGCAACCTGGTAATCGCATTGAGTTTCTATCCTGGACTGGGCGTCTTGTTCTGTGCTAAACCACATGTTTATAAACCCAGTGCTTTAAAGTTCACAATATAAGTCATCTCCAAAACAAATACTCTTCCGGTTATTGAAACAGAAATGAACATGAACGCAGTCACACTTTACTGCCTTTTCTCTTGGGTCTTTGTGCAAACACTTCTCTTCCACTTGAGACGCGATTGATGATTTGCTTGGAAACGCATGGGCAAATGCAATGTAGTAAAGATATCAAGGTTTGAACAGTAAAGACAATCCCAAACTGCTAGCTACCTGGCAATCGCATTTAGAGTATGTCAGGAATTGAACAGGATATCCCTGTTTTGTGTTAAACAACATGTTTAAACACCCAGTTTTCTTAATCTCACCGTATATATAAACTGTAAACGGAACACTCTTTCGGTTATTGGAACAGAAAGGAACATGAACGCAGTCACATTGTAGTGCCTTTTCGGTTGTGTCTATGTGCAAACACTTTTCTTCCAATTATAATTCGTTGTACGCTTTGCTCCAAAACGCATGGGCAAATACAATGGAGTAATGATATCCAGGCGTGAACAGTAAAGACAATGCTCTGGCATAGCTACCTGGTAATCGCATTTAGACTCCTTCATGAATTTAATAGGATGTCATTGTTTTGTGTTAAACAACACGCATGGGCAACTAGAAAGGAGTAATGATATCCATGTGTGAACAGTAAAGACAATGTCAGACGGATAGCAACGTGGTAATCGCATTGAGTGTATATCATGTATTTTGTGCGTAATATCCTTGTTTTGTATGAAACAACATGTTGAAACACCCAGTGTTCTTAAACTCCCAGTATATATGAGTTGTCAAGGAAACACTCTTCTGGTTATTGGAACAAAAAGAAACATGAACGCAGTCACATTTCAGTGCGTTTTCTGTTGAGTCTATATGCAAACACTTTTCTTGCAAATGTAACGCATTTTACAGTTTCTTCCCAAACGCATGGGCAAATGTGTTGGAGTAATGATATCCAGTTTTGAACAGTAAAGACAAACCCTGACGAATAGCAACCTGGTAATCGCATTGAGTTTCTATCCCGGACTGGGCGTAATTGCCTTGTTCTGTGCTAAACCACATGTTTATAAACCCAGTGCTTTAAAGTTCACAATATAAGTCATCTCCAAAACAAATACTCTTCCGGTTATTGAAACAGAAATGAACGTGAACGCAGTCACACTTTACTGCCTTTTCTCTTGGGTCTTTGTGCAAACACTTCTCTTCCACTTGTGACGCGATTGATGATTTGCTTGGAAACGCATGGGCAAATGCAATGTAGTAATGATATCAAGTTTTGAACAGTAAAGATAATCCCAAATTGATAGCTACCTGGCAATCGCATTTAGAGTATGTCAAGAATTGAACAGGATATCCCTGTTTTGTGTTAAACAACATGTTTAAACACCCAGTTTTCTTAATCTCACCGTATATATAAACTGTAAATGGAACACTCTTTCGGTTATTGGAACAGAAAGGAACATGAACGCAGTCACATTTTAGAGCCTTTTCGGTTGTGTCTATGTGCAAACACTCTTCTTCCAGTTATAATGCGTTGTACTCTTTGCTCCAAAACGCAGGGGCAAATACAATGGAGTAATGATATCCAGGAGTGAACAGTAAAGACAATGCTCTGGCATAGCTACCTGTCAATCGCATTTAGACTCCTTCATGAATTTAATAGGAGGTCGATGGTTTGTGTTAAACAACACGCATGGGCAACTAGAAAGGAGTATTGATATCTATGTGTGAACATTAAAGACAATGTCAGACGGATAGCAACGTGGTAATCGCATTGAGTGTATATCATGTATTTTGTGCGTAATATCCTTGTTTTGTATGAAACAACATGTTGAAACACCCAGTGTTCTTAATCTCCCAGTATATATGAGTTGTCAAGGAAACACTCTTCTGGTTATTGGAACAAAAAGAAACATGAACGCAGTCACATTTCAGTGCGTTTTCTGTTGAGTCTATATGCAAACACTTTTCTTCCAAATGTAACGTATTTTACAGTTTCTTCCCAATTGCATGGGCAAATGTGTTGGAGTAATGATATCCAGTTTTGAACAGTAAAGACAAACCCTGACGAAAAGCAACCTGGTAATCGCATTGAGTTTCTATCCCGGACTGGGCGTAATTGCCTTGTTCTGTGCTAAACCACATGTTTATAAACCCAGTGCTTTAAAGTTCACAATATAAGTCATCTCCAAAACAAATACTCTTCCGGTTATTGAAACAGAAATGAACATGAACGCAGTCACACTTTACTGCCTTTTCTCTTGGGTCTTTGTGCAAACACTTCTCTTCCACTTGAGACGCGATTGATGATTTGCTTGGAAACGCATGGGCAAATGCAATGTAGTAAAGATATCAAGGTTTGAACAGTAAAGACAATCCCAAACTGATAGCTACCTGGCAATCGCATTTAGAGTATGTCAGGAATTGAACAGGATATCCCTGTTTTGTGTTAAACAACATGTTTAAACACCCAGTTTTCTTAATCTCACCGTATATATAAACTGTAAACGGAACACTCTTTCGGTTATTGGAACAGAAAGGAACATGAACGCAGTCACATTTTAGAGCCTTTTCGGTTGTGTCTAAGTGCAAACACTTTTCTTCCAGTTATAATGCGTTGTACTCTTTGCTCCAAAACGCAGGGGCAAATACAATGGAGTAATGATATCCAGGCGTGAACAGTAAAGACAATGCTCTGGCATAGCTACCTGGTAATCGCATTTAGACTCCTTCATGAATTTAATAGGATGTCGTTGTTTTGTGTTAAACAACACGCATGGGCAACTAGAAAGGAGTAATGATATCCATGTGTGAACAGTAAAGACAATGTCAGACGGATAGCAACGTGGTAATCGCATTGAGTGTATATCATGTATTTTGTGCGTAATATCCTTGTTTTGTATGAAACAACATGTTGAAACACCCAGTGTTCTTAAACTCCCAGTATATATGAGTTGTCAAGGAAACACTCTTCTGGTTATTGGAACAAAAAGAAACATGAACGCAGTCACATTTCAGTGCGTTTTCTGTTGAGTCTATATGCAAACACTTTTCTTCCAAATGTAACGCGTTTTAGAGTTTCTTCCCAAACGCATGGGCAAATGTGTTGGAGTAATGATATCCAGTTTTGAACAGTAAAGACAAACCCTGACGAATAGCAACCTGGTAATCGCATTGAGTTTCTATCCCGGACTGGGCGTAATTGCCTTGTTCTGTGCTAAACCACATGTTTATAAACCCAGTGCTTTAAAGTTCACAATATAAGTCATCTCCAAAACAAATACTCTTCCGGTTATTGAAACAGAAATGAACATGAACGCAGTCACACTTTAGTGCCTTTTCTCTTGGGTCTTTGTGCAAACACTTCTCTTCCACTTGTGACGCGATTGATGATTTGCTTGGAAACGCAGGAGCAAATACAATGGAGTAATGATATCCAGGAGTGAACAGTAAAGACAATGCTCTGGCATAGCTACCTGTCAATCGCATTTAGACTCCTTCATGAATTTAATAGGAGGTCGATGGTTTGTGTTAAACAACACGCATGCGCAACTAGAAAGGAGTATTGATATCTATGTGTGAACATTAAAGACAATGTCAGACGGATAGCAACGTGGTAATCGCATTGAGTGTATATCATGTATTTTGTGCGTAATAGCCTTGTTTTGTATGAAACAACATGTTGAAACACCCAGTGTTCTTAATCTCCCAGTATATATTAGTTGTCAAGGAAACACTCTTCTGGTTATTGGAACAAAAAGAAACATGAAGGCAGTCACATTTCAGTGCGTTTTCTGTTGAGTCTATATGCAAACACTTTTCTTCCAAATGTAACGCATTTTACAGTTTCTTCCCAAACGCATGGGCAAATGTGTTGGAGTAATGATATCCAGTTTTGAACAGTAAAGACAAACCCTGACGAATAGCAACCTGGTAATCGCATTGAGTTTCTATCCTGGACTGGGCGTAATTGCCTTGTTCTGTGCTAAACCACATGTTTATAAACCCAGTGCTTTAAAGTTCACAATATAAGTCATCTCCAAAACAAATACTCTTCCAGTTATTGAAACAGAAATGAACATGAACGCAGTCACACTTTAGTGCCTTTTCTCTTGGGTCTTTGTGCAAACACTTCTCTTCCACTTGTGACGCGATTGATGATTTGCTTGGAAACGCATGGGCAAATGCAATGTAGTAAAGATATCAAGGTTTGAACAGTAAAGACAATCCCAAACTGATAGCTACCTGGCAATCGCATTTAGAGTATGTCAGGAATTGAACAGGATATCCCTGTTTTGTGTTAAACAACATGTTTAAACACCCAGTTTTCTTAATCTCACCGTATATATAAACTGTAAATGGAACACTCTTTCGGTTATTGGAACAGAAAGGAACATGAACGCAGTCACATTTTAGAGCCTTTTCGGTTGTGTCTATGTGCAAACACTCTTCTTCCAGTTATAATGCGTTGTACTCTTTGCTCCAAAACGCAGGGGCAAATACAATGGAGTAATGATATCCAGGAGTGAACAGTAAAGACAATGCTCTGGCATAGCTACCTGTCAATCGCATTTAGACTCCTTCATGAATTTAATAGGAGGTCGATGGTTTGTGTTAAACAACACGCATGGGCAACTAGAAAGGAGTATTGATATCTATGTGTGAACATTAAAGACAATGTCAGACGGATAGCAACGTGGTAATCGCATTGAGTGTATATCATGTATTTTGTGCGTAATATCCTTGTTTTGTATGAAACAACATGTTGAAACACCCAGTGTTCTTAAACTCCCAGTATATATGAGTTGTCAAGGAAACACTCTTCTGGTTATTGGAACAAAAAGAAACATGAACGCAGTCACATTTCAGTGCGTTTTCTGTTGAGTCTATATGCAAACACTTTTCTTCCAAATGTAACGCGTTTTAGAGTTTCTTCCCAATCGCATGGGCAAATGTGTTGGAGTAATAATATCCAGTTTTGAACAGTAAAGACAAACCCTGACGAATAGCAACCTGGTAATCGCATTGAGTTTCTATCCCGGACTGGGCGTAATTGCCTTGTTCTGTGCTAAACCACATGTTTATAAACCCAGTGCTTTAAAGTTCACAATATAAGTCATCTCCAAAAAAATACTCTTCCGGTTATTGAAACAGAAATGAACATGAACGCAGTCACACTTTAGTGCCTTTTCTCTTGGGTCTTTGTGCAAACACTTCTCTTCCACTTGTGACGCGATTGATGATTTGCTTGGA
Organism: Tokudaia muenninki; assembly: GCA_036184385.1. NCBI lineage: Eukaryota > Metazoa > Chordata > Mammalia > Rodentia > Muridae > Tokudaia > Tokudaia muenninki. The sequence goes on from BTHS01001132.1 coordinate 100,870, forward strand.
AACGCAGGAGCAAATACAATGGAGTAATGATATCCAGGAGTGAACAGTAAAGACAATGCTCTGGCATAGCTACCTGTCAATCGCATTTAGACTCCTTCATGAATTTAATAGGAGGTCGATGGTTTGTGTTAAACAACACGCATGCGCAACTAGAAAGGAGTAATGATATCTATGTGTGAACATTAAAGACAATGTCAGACGGATAGCAACGTGGTAATCGCATTGAGTGTATATCATGTATTTTGTGCGTAATAGCCTTGTTTTGTATGAAACAACATGTTGAAACACCCAGTGTTCTTAATCTCCCAGTATATATTAGTTGTCAAGGAAACACTCTTCTGGTTATTGGAACAAAAAGAAACATGAACGCAGTCACATTTCAGTGCGTTTTCTGTTGAGTCTATATGCAAACACTTTTCTTCCAAATGTAACGCATTTTACAGTTTCTTCCCAAACGCATGGGCAAATGTGTTGGAGTAATGATATCCAGTTTTGAACAGTAAAGACAAACCCTGACGAATAGCAACCTGGTAATCGCATTGAGTTTCTATCCTGGACTGGGCGTCTTGTTCTGTGCTAAACCACATGTTTATAAACCCAGTGCTTTAAAGTTCACAATATAAGTCATCTCCAAAACAAATACTCTTCCGGTTATTGAAACAGAAATGAACATGAACGCAGTCACACTTTAGTGCCTTTTCTCTTGGGTCTTTGTGCAAACACTTCTCTTCCACTTGTGACGCGATTGATGATTTGCTTGGAAACGCATGGGCAAATGTGTTGGAGTAATGATATCCAGTTTTGAACAGTAAAGACAATCCCAAACTGATAGCTACCTGGCAATCGCATTTAGAGTATGTCAGGAATTGAACAGGATATCCCTGTTTTGTGTTAAACAACATGTTTAAACACCCAGTTTTCTTAATCTCACCGTATATATAAACTGTAAACGGAACACTCTTTCGGTTATTGGAACAGAAAGGAACATGAACGCAGTCACATTGTAGTGCCTTTTCGGTTGTGTCTATGTGCAAACACTTTTCTTCCAATTATAATGCGTTGTACGCTTTGCTCCAAAACGCATGGGCAAATACAATGGAGTAATGATATCCAGGAGTGAACAGTAAAGACAATGCTCTGGCATAGCTACCTGTCAATCGCATTTAGACTCCTTCATGAATTTATTAGGAGGTCGTTGTTTTGTGTTAAACAACACGCATGGGCAACTAGAAAGGAGTAATGATATCCATGTGTGAACATTAAAGACAATGTCAGACGGATAGCAACGTGGTAATCGCATTGAGTGTATATCATGTATTTTGTGCGTAATATCCTTGTTTTGTATGAAACAACATGTTGAAACACCCAGTGTTCTTAATCTACCAGTATATATTAGTTGTCAAGGAAACACTCTTCTGGTTATTGGAACAAAAAGAAACATGAACGCAGTCACATTTCAGTGCGTTTTCTGTTGAGTCTATATGCAAACACTTTTCTTCCAAATGTAACGCATTTTACAGTTTCTTCCCAAACGCATGGGCAAATGTGTTGGAGTAATGATATCCAGTTTTGAACAGTAAAGACAAACCCTGACGAATAGCAACCTGGTAATCGCATTGAGTTTCTATCCCGGACTGGGCGTAATTGCCTTGTTCTGTGCTAAACCACATGTTTATAAACCCAGTGCTTTAAAGTTCACAATATAAGTCATCTCCAAAACAAATACTCTTCCGGTTATTGAAACAGAAATGAACATGAACGCAGTCACACTTTACTGCCTTTTCTCTTGGGTCTTTGTGCAAACACTTCTCTTCCACTTGAGACGCGATTGATGATTTGCTTGGAAACGCATGGGCAAATGCAATGTAGTAAAGATATCAAGGTTTGAACAGTAAAGACAATCCCAAACTGATAGCTACCTGGCAATCGCATTTAGAGTATGTCAGGAATTGAACAGGATATCCCTGTTTTGTGTTAAACAACATGTCTAAACACCCAGTTTTCTTAATCTCACCGTATATATAAACTGTAAACGGAACACTCTTTCGGTTATTGGAACAGAAAGGAACATGAACGCAGTCACATTGTAGAGCCTTTTCGGTTGTGTCTATGTGCAAACACTTTTCTTCCAGTTATAATGCGTTGTACTCTTTGCTCCAAAACGCATGGGCAAATACAATGGAGTAATGATATCCAGGCGTGAACAGTAAAGACAATGCTCTGGCATAGCTACCTGGTAATCGCATTTAGACTCCTTCATGAATTTAATAGGAAGTCGTTGTTTTGTGTTAAACAACACGCATGGGCAACTAGAAAGGAGTAATGATATCCATGTGTGAACAGTAAAGACAATGTCAGACGGATAGCAACGTGGTAATCGCATTGAGTGTATATCATGTATTTTGTGCGTAATATCCTTGTTTTGTATGAAACAACATGTTGAAACACCCAGTGTTCTTAAACTCCCAGTATATATGAGTTGTCAAGGAAACACTCTTCTGGTTATTGGAACAAAAAGAAACATGAACGCAGTCACATTTCAGTGCGTTTTCTGTTGAGTCTATATGCAAACACTTTTCTTCCAAATGTAACGCATTTTACAGTTTCTTCCCAAACGCATGGGCAAATGTGTTGGAGTAATGATATCCAGTTTTGAACAGTAAAGACAAACCCTGACGAATAGCAACCTGGTAATCGCATTGAGTTTCTATCCCGGACTGGGCGTAATTGCCTTGTTCTGTGCTAAACCACATGTTTATAAACCCAGTGCTTTAAAGTTCACAATATAAGTAATTTCCAAAAAAATACTCTTCCGGTTATTGAAACAGAAATGAACATGAACGCAGTCACACTTTAGTGCCTTTTCTCTTGGGTCTTTGTGCAAACACTTCTCTTCCACTTGTGACGCGATTGATGATTTGCTTGGAAACGCAGGAGCAAATACAATGGAGTAATGATATCCAGGAGTGAACAGTAAAGACAATGCTCTGGCATAGCTACCTGTCAATCGCATTTAGACTCCTTCATGAATTTAATAGGAGGTCGATGGTTTGTGTTAAACAACACGCATGCGCAACTAGAAAGGAGTATTGATATCTATGTGTGAACATTAAAGACAATGTCAGACGGATAGCAACGTGGTAATCGCATTGAGTGTATATCATGTATTTTGTGCGTAATAGCCTTGTTTTGTATGAAACAACATGTTGAAACACCCAGTGTTCTTAATCTCCCAGTATATATGAGTTGTCAAGGAAACACTCTTCTGGTTATTGGAACAAAAAGAAACATGAACGCAGTCACATTTCAGTGCGTTTTCTGTTGAGTCTATATGCAAACACTTTTCTTCCAAATGTAACGCATTTTACAGTTTCTTCCCAAACGCATGGGCAAATGTGTTGGAGTAATGATATCCAGTTTTGAACAGTAAAGACAAACCCTGACGAATAGCAACCTGGTAATCGCATTGAGTTTCTATCCCGGACTGGGCGTAATTGCCTTGTTCTGTGCTAAACCACATGTTTATAAACCCAGTGCTTTAAAGTTCACAATATAAGTCATCTCCAAAACAAATACTCTTCCGGTTATTGAAACAGAAATGAACGTGAACGCAGTCACACTTTACTGCCTTTTCTCTTGGGTCTTTGTGCAAACACTTCTCTTCCACTTGTGACGCGATTGATGATTTGCTTGGAAACGCATGGGCAAATGCAATGTAGTAATGATATCAAGGTTTTGAACAGTAAAGATAATCCCAAACTGATAGCTAACTGGCAATCGCAGTTAGAGTATGTCAAGAATTGAACAGGATATCCCTGTTTTGTGTTTAAACAACATGTTTAAACACCCAGTTTTCTTAATCTCACCGTATATATAAACTGTAAACGGAACACTCGTTCAGTTATTGGAACAGAAAGGAACATGAACGCAGTCACATTGTAGTGCCTTTTCGGTTGTGTCTATGTGCAAACACTTTTCTTCCAATTATAATGCGTTGTACGCTTTGCTCCAAAACGCATGGGCAAATACAATGGAGTAATGCTATCCAGGCGTGAACAGTAAAGACAATGCTCTGGCATAGCTACCTGGTAATCGCATTTAGACTCCTTCATGAATTTAATAGGATGTCGTTGTTTTGTGTTAAACAACACGCATGGGCAACTAGAAAGGAGTAATGATATCCATGTGTGAACAGTAAAGACAATGTCAGACGGATAGCAACGTGGTAATCGCATTGAGTGTATATCATGTATTTTGTGTGTAATATCCTTGTTTTGTATGAAACAACATGTTGAAACACCCAGTGTTCTTAATCTCCCAGTATATATGAGTTGTCAAGGAAACACTCTTCTGGTTATTGGAACAAAAAGAAACATGAACGCAGTCACATTTCAGTGCGTTTTCTGTTGAGTCTATATGCAAACACTTTTCTTCCAAATGTAACGCGTTTTACAGTTTCTTCCCAAACGCAATGGCAAATGTGTTGGAGTAATGATATCCAGTTTTGAACAGTAAAGACAAACCCTGACGAATAGCAACCTGGTAATCGCATTGAGTTTCTATCCTGGACTGGGCGTCTTGTTCTGTGCTAAACCACATGTTTATAAACCCAGTGCTTTAAAGTTCACAATATAAGTCATCTCCAAAACAAATACTCTTCCGGTTATTGAAACAGAAATGAACATGAACGCAGTCACACTTTAGTGCCTTTTCTCTTGGGTCTTTGTGCAAACACTTCTCTTCCACTTGAGACGCGATTGATGATTTGCTTGGAAACGCATGGGCAAATGCAATGTAGTAAAGATATCAAGGTTTGAACAGTAAAGACAATCCCAAACTGCTAGCTACCTGGCAATCGCATTTAGAGTATGTCAGGAATTGAACAGGATATCCCTGTTTTGTGTTAAACAACATGTTTAAACACCCAGTTTTCTTAATCTCACCGTATATATAAACTGTAAACGGAACACTCTTTCGGTTATTGGAACAGAAAGGAACATGAACGCAGTCACATTGTAGTGCCTTTTCGGTTGTGTCTATGTGCAAACACTTTTCTTCCAATTATAATTCGTTGTACGCTTTGCTCCAAAACGCATGGGCAAATACAATGGAGTAATGATATCCAGGCTTGAACAGTAAAGACAATGCTCTGGCATAGCTACCTGGTAATCGCATTTAGACTCCTTCATGAATTTAATAGGATGTCATTGTTTTGTGTTAAACAACACGCATGGGCAACTAGAAAGGAGTAATGATATCCATGTGTGAACAGTAAAGACAATGTCAGACGGATAGCAACGTGGTAATCGCATTGAGTGTATATCATGTATTTTGTGCGTAATATCCTTGTTTTGTATGAAACAACATGTTGAAACACCCAGTGTTCTTAAACTCCCAGTATATATGAGTTGTCAAGGAAACACTCTTCTGGTTATTGGAACAAAAAGAAACATGAACGCAGTCACATTTCAGTGCGTTTTCTGTTGAGTCTATATGCAAACACTTTTCTTGCAAATGTAACGCATTTTACAGTTTCTTCCCAAACGCATGGGCAAATGTGTTGGAGTAATGATATCCAGTTTTGAACAGTAAAGACAAACCCTGACGAATAGCAACCTGGTAATCGCATTGAGTTTCTATCCCGGACTGGGCGTAATTGCCTTGTTCTGTGCTAAACCACATGTTTATAAACCCAGTGCTTTAAAGTTCACAATATAAGTCATCTCCAAAACAAATACTCTTCCGGTTATTGAAACAGAAATGAACGTGAACGCAGTCACACTTTACTGCCTTTTCTCTTGGGTCTTTGTGCAAACACTTCTCTTCCACTTGTGACGCGATTGATGATTTGCTTGGAAACGCATGGGCAAATGCAATGTAGTAATGATATCAAGTTTTGAACAGTAAAGATAATCCCAAACTGATAGCTACCTGGCAATCGCATTTAGAGTATGTCAAGAATTGAACAGGATATCCCTGTTTTGTGTTAAACAACATGTTTAAACACCCAGTTTTCTTAATCTCACCGTATATATAAACTGTAAACGGAACACTCGTTCAGTTATTGGAACAGAAAGGAACATGAACGCAGTCACATTGTATAGCCTTTTCGGTTGTGTCTATGTGCAAACACTTTTCTTCCAATTATAATGCGTTGTACGCTTTGCTCCAAAACGCATGGGCAAATACAATGGAGTAATGCTATCCAGGCGTGAACAGTAAAGACAATGCTCTGGCATAGCTACCTGGTAATCGCATTTAGACTCCTTCATGAATTTAATAGGATGTCGTTGTTTTGTGTTAAACAACACGCATGGGCAACTAGAAAGGAGTAATGATATCCATGTGTGAACAGTAAAGACAATGTCAGACGGATAGCAACGTGGTAATCGCATTGAGTGTATATCATGTATTTTGTGTGTAATATCCTTGTTTTGTATGAAACAACATGTTGAAACACCCAGTGTTCTTAATCTCCCAGTATATATGAGTTGTCAAGGAAACACTCTTCTGGTTATTGGAACAAAAAGAAACATGAACGCAGTCACATTTCAGTGCGTTTTCTGTTGAGTCTATATGCAAACACTTTTCTTCCAAATGTAACGCGTTTTACAGTTTCTTCCCAAACGCATGGGCAAATGTGTTGGAGTAATGATATCCAGTTTTGAACAGTAAAGACAAACCCTGACGAATAGCAACCTGGTAATCGCATTGAGTTTCTATCATGCACTGGGCGTAATTGCTTTGTTCTGTGCTAAACCACATGTTTATAAACCCAGTGCTTTAAAGTTCACAATATAAGTCATCTCCAAAACAAATACTCTTCCGGTTATTGAAACAGAAATGAACATGAACGCAGTCACACTTTACTGCCTTTTCTCTTGGGTCTTTGTGCAAACACTTCTCTTCCACTTGAGACGCGATTGATGATTTGCTTGGAAACGCATGGGCAAATGCAATGTAGTAAAGATATCAAGGTTTGAACAGTAAAGACAATCCCAAACTGCTAGCTACCTGGCAATCGCATTTAGAGTATGTCAGGAATTGAACAGGATATCCCTGTTTTGTGTTAAACAACATGTTTAAACACCCAGTTTTCTTAATCTCACCGTATATATAAACTGTAAACGGAACACTCTTTCGGTTATTGGAACAGAAAGGAACATGAACGCAGTCACATATTAGAGCCTTTTCGGTTGTGTCTAAGTGCAAACACTTTTCTTCCAGTTATAATGCGTTGTACTCTTTGCTCCAAAAGGCATGGGCAAATACAATGGAGTAATGATATCCAGGAGTGAACAGTAAAGACAATGCTCTGGCATAGCTACCTGGTAATCGTATTTAGACTCCTTCATGAATTTAATAGGAGGTCGTTGTTTTGTGTTAAACAACACGCATGGGCAACTAGAAAGGAGTAATGATATCCATGTGTGAACAGTAAAGACAATGTCAGACGGATAGCAACGTGGTAATCGCATTGAGTGTATATCATGTATTTTGTGCGTAATATCCTTGTTTTGTATGAAACAACATGTTGAAACACCCAGTGTTCTTAAACTCCCAGTATATATGAGTTGTCAAGGAAACACTCTTCTGGTTATTGGAACAAAAAGAAACATGAACGCAGTCACATTTCAGTGCGTTTTCTGTTGAGTCTATATGCAAACACTTTTCTTCCAAATGTAACACGTTTTACAGTTTCTTCCCAAACGAATGGGCACATGTGTTGGAGTAATGATATCCAGTTTTGAACAGTAAAGACAAACCCTGACGAATAGCAACCTGGTAATCGCATTGAGTTTCTATCCCGGACTGGGCGTAATTGCCTTGTTCTGTGCTAAACCACATGTTTATAAACCCAGTGCTTTAAAGTTCACAATATAAGTCATCTCCAAAACAAATACTCTTCCGGTTATTGAAACAGAAATGAACATGAACGCAGTCACACACT